>BMAW01111141.1:39800-118874 GCA_019974015.1 Nephila pilipes | reverse complement strand
GTATTGCTTCGTTGAGTTACGTATTGTTGTTCTTATTTCTTTGTAACATTGAACAAGTTTTCTACAAGGAATGCATCAAACTATTCATTTCAAAAGCTCATAAATTCATGTTCTTTAAAGTTTTTTTTACGATTTGTTCGTATCATAACGTGAATAGATGAAATGAAACCACATGTAAAATTAAATCTGGTGTCTTTCTTTGTTTTTAAATCTTCGCATTTATGTTTTTCAAGATCAAAATCAGGGTTTTTAAATTCTTTAACACTGTTTGGATGATGAGTTTTTAGTTTTAAAAATTTCACATCATTTTAGTATTTCTTGAATTTGAATTTACAAAATGGACGCATGTCTTGATTTTTGTTGAACATAAAGTCTTATTTTCAAAATGTGATAGTAATAATTAGTCAGTCAATTTTTCGTTTTAAATGTTTCAATTTTTTTGAAAAATAAATGATGAGTTTATTATTTATTTTGTGACAGAATTAAAAAAAAATCATTTTTTATTACATTACAGAAAGTTGATATTTGTTTTATTTTCAAAATGAGTGAAAAGTAATTTGAATAATAATAGTAGTAGTAATAACAACGGTTTCCATTTTCCAATTTAAAAAATATATATATCCGGTACCCGATGTCAACACTAATGGAATTACTAGCATATAAAAAGAATCAACTTATTATAAATGACTTTGATGTCAGACAGGCAAAGAGTTTCAAATACATATGAATACTCTGTACAAATGTATCATTAGAAATTTTTTTTGAAAAAAAGATTTACTTCAATATATATATAAAAAAAAGAAGTGTTCTGTTTAAGTAAATGAGAGATATAAGTAAGTAACTTGTTTTTCAGTTTTTCATAAATTGTTTGGAGGGCCACAATTTTTTTTTTATTTAAGATGTTTTTTTAAACTTAGCTTTCCTTTTGATTGCATCAGAGAAGGTTGTAAATTCTGAAAAGATGTTAAGGAATACAATAAAAAAAATATGCATTATGATTTTCAAGAATTTTGGTCTACAACTAAGCAGTTTTACTACCTTTATTATTTAAAAGTGGTAAAGTAAAAGATAATTAAGAGAAGTCAAACACCCATTAAGGCAGTTGAACCTATATTCACTCATCATTTAAGGACATTCAGTCATCATTTAAGTAATATTTAAAATGTGTTCAAAATGTAAACTGCACTTTTATTCACTGAAATAGCTATGTCTTTATTCTTCATTATGCTACAAATTTTTCGATTAAAACACCCTGGATAAATCCAGAATTTTACCTTGAATGGAAAAATTGGTTTGCATTCGGTTAGATTTCGATACGATAGTCAGAATATCAGTATACTTAGAAGTAAATATTTTTAAATTCCCACCATCCAACCATTCAGTGAAATTATTTCTCCGAAGTTAGCATCTCAAATCAATCATAGGTTTTTTCATAACAGCGGCAACGTCCAACACTAAGGCGATTTGATACAGCATTTTTATTTTCTTAAGTGAATTGGCAAGTTTGTTATGGGTTTGTAAGGAGCTTAAATGTATAAAAATCCATTCTTACTAATTTAACTTCCTCTAAGCTAATTTTGTCCCTATTTTGATGTATGTCACATAATGTTGGTGAAAAAAGGAGTGAGAAATTTCATCAGTTCGTCTCTTTTTTTTAAACAAGAACATCAACAAGACCGATGTTGAATTCTCTTGCTGTTATAGAGACACTTACCCTCGCCGTGAGGTGGTCATATTCATCCTTCATCCTATCCGCCTCCTGTTCCATGAGCCTAACCTTCTGTTGCAAGCTGTCCACTTCCTCCAACTGCATCTGCATCCTCCTCTGCTCCCTCTCGAAGGCCACAACGCGCTCCTTGCTCAGGAGCACTTCCTCCTCCTTTTGCTTGAGGAGTTGTTCCGATTCTCGCTCGGATTTCTCTCTCTTCTTCACTTCCGCATGGATGTCCGACTCTAAGCTGTCGCGCTCCTTCGTCCATTCCTCTTTCTCGCGACGGTGCTCCGAGGCTATCTTACGACTCTTCTCGGCAGACTCTCGCAATGAATTCTCCAGCTGAAAAAATAGATTAAGATCACGTCATATTTGAAAAATGGTAATACATTCCCACTTTGAGAGTACGTTTGTACCGAGCGAGTTTGCCTGATAAAATTCGACACGGTATGAACTTAAGGTCTTGCAAAATTAATATCGTTTTTATTCTTCGGGTTGGAAATTAGAAAAAAAAAACTTAGGAAAGTCAATACGGAAACAATTAACGTGGAAAATAGCTAATCACGATGTCTGTTTCAAATAAATGTGTGAACAGAGAGAAAGATGGATAAAAAAGAATATTGAAAAATGTTAGAAGTCCTATGCGGTCAGCCACATAAATAACATGTGGCATATGGGTTTCGTCAAGGTTCTTCAAGGTTCCTGTTTATCGGCCATCTTGGATTCGGGGACAGAGTGTTAACTCAACGGGATTTTAACTTTTCATGGGGCGGGGGAGGGGAATCTCCCACTTCAACTTATATTTCTAAATAAATTTCAACTTTCAATGTTTATTTTCAATGGGAAAATGTTAATGTGGTGCGTGAGATTCCGTACATAGATTTTTTTCCAGTAAAAAAATCAGTATAAAAAGCTTCTGCTTTAAAATGTCAGTTTTCAACAATCTTTATGAAAGGGGATTAACCCTCCGTCCCTTTCCCGTCGCTACGCCACTGCATTTTGTATTAAAAAATTTGTTGTTGTTGTCATTTCTCTGTGAGTAGAATCGCTTGCGTAAATTTCTTCAGGTTCATTATCTGGCCTAAAAACTATACAATACGGCATATGGTAAGTTAAACTTCACACATATATATTACTATTACCTTTTCTAATTTGTCTGCTAGCTCTTGAACTTTGTTCTTCGCGATTTTCTCATCTTCACGAGCCAATTCCAAAGCGGCCTCTCCCTTTTCACGAGCGTCCCTGACTGCGTTTTCTTTTTTCCTCTTGAATTCCTCTCGCAGGCGCGACTCCTGGTGATACCACAGGTGAATAGAAAATCCAATTAGTCATTTATTCTTATAATCAAAATATTGCATCAATATTGAATATCTTAGTTTTCATTTGTTCGAAAAATAATTAAAAGAACCAAAAATTTTAGAGAACGGAAAGAGGTAAAACATAAAAATATTATAAGCATAGAGGATTTTGAAGGAAAACATTTGAATACCACGAGAATATTTTCATGTCATACAAGCATATGTAAATAAATATTGCATAAGAGGATAAATGGGTAAATTTTTATCAGTCGTTAAATTTATCATAAAAAAAAAAAACTAGATGTATGGATACCTCTTAAATTGATTAATCATCTGATTGAGTATTTAGTTAAGTTCTTCATTTTGAAATGTAATATAAACATTATTCTATAAGGAAATTTTTATTTCATATACAACTGTTTATTCTAAATTATTATTAAATACAAATTATTTATCTCTTTTATTTAAATAATAATATATTTTGAGTACTCTTGATGTTGAAATTGATAACATAGCAAGCAAATAAATCATTCACTCGATATTTGCTTGATGATTTTATAAAGGGATAAACCTCATAAGTTTAAAATTATTTATTACTAATAAATAAAAAATTCACTGCAAAATTACTTATATTTATAATTTCCGAGAAAAATATACGAAATAAATATTTTATTTTACGTTTGCTTGACTGAATAAAGAGATAAACCTCATAAGTCATACATTATTGTTAGTTTCTAAAGGTAACCGTTAAATAAGGCTCGATTGTAACATATTTAAAATATATTTAAAAGGAGAAAGACGGTATACATAGAAAAAATATAAAGAATACTGAATTCACTTCATTATTGCACAAATATTAAATATTCTTTTTAAAAATAGGAATAATTAAATAATTTTTTTTCTTACATAGTGTAATTTTTATGACTTTTTAATTTATTTTAAGGTATAAAGAGTTTAAGATACAATTTTAAACTTCTTTGAAATGTTCTAACCAAATAAGGCCAAAGCCTTACTTTCTCTATGAACATTTTCTCATTTTCTGTGATCTGATGTTGCAGCTGCTCGATCCTGTTCTTGAGGTCGTTGATGGTTCTCCTCATGTCGTCCCTTTCCCTGTTCCAACTGGAATTGATTTCCGTCTGACGCTTGTCGGTGCTCTGCTTCAAACGGCTCCTCTCGTCTTCCAGCTGCATCAAAAATAAAATGCCAAGCATGATTAAGGACCGAAATTTTGAATTTTGAGGACACATAAAGACCATTAAGACTACTTTGTAATTAGAGAATAGAACCAAAATCCACCTTCTCTCTTTCAACACTATTTCGCTCCGAAACTGCTCCAACATTATTATTACGTTCTGACTTCACTAACCTATAGAAACCAACATATTTTACAGCTCTTTTAATTTCTAATTGAATCGATCCCAATTTCTGGTATAAAATGTATTCAATATTTGGCTTCTATACTGTAATCCTAAATAAAATTTAAACTTTTATGTTGAAACGAAAAACTACACGGTTGTGGTTTTTCTTAAAAATTTTAAAGAATTCTATAATATATTTTTATTAATCATGTAATATTTCATAAACATATGAAATCAATGTAACGTCGCAAATTTACATGAAAATTGGGCCATTTTTCTCTGAAAACGTATTCCGAGTGTATTTCTTGTTCATTGACATTTGATGAAAATTGTATTAAAGGCACGAGAGGCTTCCTTAAAATAAACTTTAAAAAATTGTTTTATTAAAATAGAATTATATCGAACTTAAAAAAGTATTTGCTTAAAAAATTATAATCTCACAGAAATATAAGTCCCATATAAGCATATTCGTTGAATTAATTTTTTCAATACTATATTAAGATATTTAATTGTAATAAGCGGTATCAACAAGCTTTTAACTGCCACATTAAGCCAAGTTTGGCGAAAATTCTGAATAAGTTCACCTGTCTGCATTTGGTGAGCTAGGCTTTCAAAGTGGGGTATGCAAAGAGATACTTGGGGATTATGAATTCTAATTCAAGAAATATGAAGTTTTTATTTAATTTAAATGTATGTAAGTTAATAAGACTATTTAAAATAAATAAATAGAAAATAATTTTATATTTAATCGGACACACGTATATATACAGCAATACCTCCCAGTAAGGGTTACCCATCGGACCAGAGATTTTGTCCCTTACATTTTTCTCTTTATATATATATATATTTGAGAACAAAAAAAAATTTGGATATCGCTGAGCTAGACGGCAAGATGTCTGAATGTCCAAGGGTCACGTATCCGTGCACCCATGCATTCATATTGAAATGTATTTTACAGTTGTAAGTTATTTGTAAGCCTGAACATTTTAATGCAAATGAAAATGTTCCTTCAAAGAAAGAAAAAACTGTTCATTTTATCATTAATTTAATAGTACATGTGTAATTTTATAATTTTCAAAGCAATCCAATTAAAAGGGTAGGGCAGAGTTGGTATTAGATCCAGTTTGTAATTAAAATGTAACTTATTAGGAATTTAATAAATTAATGGATTTTAAGAGGTTAAATATTTTAAGCAATAAAAATCATATATTCAATAATTAATAACAATGGTACACCAAAATCTAAAAAAAGAATTATATGTTGAAATATTTTACGTGAATAATACGTAGACAATTTTTGTGTATTGTCATTTATTGTTTACCTGAATTATTCAACTACTATTAGGAAAACTATTAGAAAGCACCGAATGTGAAGGTTGTAGAAATCGCTTAAAAGTCTAAACATTTTAAACTAAATATTCAGAAAACTATAATAAGAAGCATGTAGAAATTTTTTTCTCTAAAATTCCGTTTTAATTTTGTACAGTAGATTGTAACTTAATGTACAAATGGATTTCTTACTTCATTTCTAAGCTGGTCGTACTCTTTTCTGAGAGATGTAAGGTCCCTGTCAGTTTTGTCAATCTGACTTCTCAGTTCTGCGGCCTTAGCTTCCGCTTTAACCAAAAGACTGCGTTGTTCATCCACCTGCAATGCAAAGAATTATGTAAATGATGAAATAAACCAAAAAGTTTCATACATCAAATAATACGTCCACAAATTTCTGTATCCTTGAATTATCCTAAAGAGAATTCCCATTTGTGCATTTGGTAGTTACAAGTAATGTAAAATTAAACGGCTTGAAACACTTTTCTTTAAGCAATTTGAGTTCCTCTCTCCTTCATCCATATAAATTTATATATATATATATATATATATATATATATATATACATAGATATTTTTATTGGTAAAAAATCATTCTTTTGTTGATCTATACTATGTATACTTTTACTACTCTCTCTTATACTATGGACCTATTAAAACCTTATTACTTATAATGAGCAATTAAGTTTTCAAAGGTAAATTTGCCCTTGTAATACCCCAATAACCAAAGCAATTTTAAATTTGATTTATCTTCGGTAGAAAATGTAATTGAAATATTTCATGAAAATATTTTAATAGTAAATAAAACAAATTATCTATTTTATGCCTCTTCCTAATTTAAAAAAATAAATTTTTAGAAAAATCCAATGTATTTTGGGGATGTAATCTTTTTTTCCCTTAAAATAATGCGAGGCATATTAGATCAAAAATACGTTTTCAGGTTTTATTTTTTACATATTTAACATACTCACTCAAAATATATTTGACAAATAGTACCTTTTTATGTGCGGTGGTGTTGGGTTAATTTTAGTACGGACTATTCAGTAAAATTCTAGTTTTGTGATATTTACAAGTAGAAAGATTGATGCATTATTTAATCAGCAATAAACTCGTTGCCCCATATTAAAATATTTTTTAAAAAAATTCAAATAACTTATTTTATCATTTCTCATTTTAACCGTATTTATAACATATAACTAGTTATATGAAAAAATAATTTAAAACTCATCCCAATTTGGAATATGCAGAACATAATAAAATTAAATAACTTAACTAGATAATTATTTCAAAACAATTTATACGAATTATATCGATTTATTTCAAAACAATCTCAATATATTTATTGAAGAAAAAGTTAGAAATAACACTTAGTAAAAATTATTTGTGTAATTCACAGCATTTATCAGGTATAAATATTCACAGCAAATAAATCAGATTACCTCTTTCTCCATATCTGCTTTTTGTGACTGCAACAATCTGTTGGATCTTGCCATATCTTCTTTTAGAGCATTCGTGGTATTTAGTTTCTCCTGGGTGTCTCTTAACCTCTGAATTTTCTTTTCCAGAGATTCCTCTGCCGCCCTCGCTTTCCTTTCAGCGTCTTCTTTCTCCAGGGTGAGCTCGTGAATCTTGCGATTTTGGTCCAAAGAAGCGCCGCTCTGCTTGGAGACCTGTGACAATTGGGTTTCTGCAACGAAGGCTCGATTCCTAGAAAAGATGCGTAAATGCTGGTAGCAATGCGAATTTTCTGATAAAAGCTGTTTGAATGGATAGAAGATTTGCGATGAAGATTTGTAGAATGATAACATCTAAAACACAACAATAATTTTCATGATAGTGCAACCATTATTGGTCAAAATACTGCATTGTAACTAAAACTTAAAACTCTTTTTTTTTTTTTCTGCATGTTAAGTTTCGCGTGTTATTTTGTTCAAAAATATGTACAGTTAGCGTGTGATGAATTCCTTAAGTAAAATAACTTTTTTTTAAAAAAAAAAATTAACATATCAAACGCCTTCTATTCATTCGAATCATAAAATCATCTATATCTCATATTGATTGATAGATTATTTAGTTTGACTTCAACTATGTTCTAAAGAATGGGAATAAAATATCCCATCAAAATTTATTTTAACAGTTACATTATTTTGTACAGAACCATAAATACCATGATTTATTTCCGTTTGTTTTTAGCTTTTAAAATTTTTTCATATAGAAGTTTCTTTTTTTTTTTTCATAACAACAAAAACTTTTTTAATTTTTGGAATATGATTCTTAACTTTTGGATAATGATTTTTATTAGATATTAAATCATTGTGTCATTGTGAATACATACAATTTTTTACACAGATCTCAATCAATTTTTGTATAAATATTCTTGTACACAATTGGCGTTCTCATAACTATCGTAAAGTTCCCGTGCAATCATTTTGATTGGCTATTCAGCTGACGAAATAGCACCTGTAAAAATGTTTGTTTATAGCTCGTAATATCTTGCTAAATGTGTAGCTATAGGAAGGCTACTTCACTTCAACTGTCCTTATGTATATGTCCAAGACTTTGGTTGATTCTAACAACTCAACTCAGAACCTATGCAAACGAAAGTGTCGAGAAAGGGAGAAAAATAAAGGGGGGGGGGGCCAGTAGAAGATCATTGGATGGAAGAATCTGCTGCAACAATAATAGATCGCCTCGCAGATTCAAGTGTTAAAAGAAGGAAGAGATAAAGAACACTGATACGGATTAGATCCAAACTCGAGCCAACCTTAGAAAGCATTGAGATAAGAAGTAATATTAAATACTCTACGGCTGAGGATGCGTGAAGGTTTTCTTTCGCATGCATAATACTCTTTGATGTCATGAATATTGGTTATTTTATTTAGAGAATATTAAGTACTGAATTAATGCTTTGAATGTTTGACCGTTTGATTACTGACTGAACCCGTCACAAATGCTTTTATCTGGTGAGAAGTGTAATCAGAGCGGATATTGTTATTATTTTATGAGCATTATATTTAGAGGATAACTGAGTAAAAATTACTAAGTTATTGCAATTTAATGTGAAAAAATGTCCGATAAGAAAAATGAATGATAATATAAAATTTCATATTGTAACAATGGATAAATATTAAATGGTCTATATTTAGTCTATAAAATTTAGTGTACAAATTACACTGAATAATGAATATTGGTCTATCACTATTTCAAAGATTTTTTTCAACACATCTGACGGAATATTTGTACTACTTACCATTTAATTCAGTTAACTCAACCTTTAAATTGTACGGTTCTGGGTGTGATACCACATTAAGAGAATGTGGCGTCGTGCGATTTCCTTTCTCACCACCGTGAATGTGAGGCGGCACTTATACAAAGAGCAGTTTTGACCTCGACTGGCGCCAATTCCTACCTCGTTCTTTTAGCTATCAGATCGTCAACTGTTGCCATTGTTATTTAATTTTAATTTCTTTTAAATATTCTTGTGTTAACAAATTAATGTTATTTCCGTTGAGGCGTCCGGCTGATTGTTAAACCCTTCTGATATAGTCACCGTGGTAATTTTCACATTGGTAATATACCACAACTGCACATATTGCATACAATCATATATTCTTTGTAGGTATTATAATTGAAAATATTGGATTTCATGGATTTTAGTACTTTTTTAAATAAAGATAAACTATTTTTTTTCTCACTTTTGGGTATCAATTTCTTTCTGCAGAGTCTCCTTATCGTGTCTCCCCTTATCAATCTCTAATTGTAGTCTATCCTCTTTGTATTTTAACTCTTTTTGGGCGTCCTTCAATTCTTTCTTAACCTTCTCTAGCTCTTCTTCTAACCCTTCCTGAAGGACCTCTCGACTCCTTAGGTTTACTTGAAGCTCGCCTAAAAATAAGAGCATTAAAAATATCAATGAGTTATTTATTCTTCATGCTAGTATTTTCTTAAATAAACTAAATACGGAAAAAATATCTTCATCAATCTTTTTACAGTGATTGCGATTAGAGGGCGTAAGAGACACCGTAAAAAGAATATTGAGTTATCACGTCAAAAATTAGTATAAACCAAAAAAGAAACGAAGTCCAAAAATTAAAATAAAGAAAATTTACACATTATTTTCATTTTAAAATAAAACTTTCATAGTATTTACATTTATTTATCCTTATGTGACGTTTACAGACCATTTACGATAAGTTTTATTCAGACCATGTTTTTTTTTTAAATAAGTAAGAGAACGCTTCCTCAAATTCAAATGGACATGCGTTGGCTCTCCTAGAACCTCTTACAACCTTCTCATTTTACCATGAGGCAGCAGGTTAAAAAAAAACATGTTTCTTTATGTGCAAATATGCAAATTCTTAGCGTTCAACGTGTTTGTTTGTAATGTTACTATTCACACCAGTACAGTTATCAGTATAGCTTGAAGAGAACAGTTTTGTGTGTGTGTTATCAAACTAAAGTCTACCAGCATTTACCCTCTATCTGATCCTGAATCCCTACTGAACTTGTCCTGATCTTCTCGGGCGGAACCTACTGGATTCAGCCTGGATGGTTAGAAGACATCTAATACCAGTAGATTCATCGTCCTCGCAGCGCAGCTAAACATGCCTCTTTGTAGCCTTCTGCTGAACACTCAAATCCACCCTTCATTGTATTAAGCAGAACAGATTTTTCTACAGGTTTGGGTGCTGGACTCTTTAATCCCACTCTATACTTAGTATAATAACTTTCAATAGTATCGTTTCAATTAATGCTCGATTACAATATCAAAGCATATTTCTTATTGATTTTGTTAATATATATACACGTATGGATGTGTGTTAATATTCTACCTGCAATCAATGTTATATCAATTTTCGCCAAATGTCAAATAACCTGATCGAAACTTCGAACACATTTCTAGACAGAACATCGTTCCAATTTTCAAATAAGAGCTTGCGACTTTGCAACATATACATTCATTCTGATTTAGTATTCTTAAAAGTTAGAAAGATTCCAAAAATGCGCATTTTTCACGTGAATACGTAAAATTTAAAGGTTATCTAGCATTACGGTGTAAGAGACGAGAATCGGAACACATTTTACGCCGGAAAAAAATATATTAATTTGGATAGAAATGAGTAATACTGTAAAATATGCTGTTCTCTGAAGGATGGTGAAGTCAAAAAATGCAATTTATATCCAAAAAATTTTTTTATTATTATTTTTTTTATTGGAAAAAGTTTTCCAATTTCGGGTTCTATTCTTTAACATTACGCGATAAGACAGACTTAACTTGATAAACAAATGTTATTGCTTAAATATTAAACTGTCCGAGATCACTTGCAATTACTTATCAGAGTCATTTCAAGCAATGTATAATCTTGTACGTAATATAACACCTTTAGATCTCAAATCAAAAGACGGCCTCAGAAAAGTCTGGGATAAACAATGCTGCTTTAATTACGAATAGTTAAGTATCTACTTATAATTTATTCACAACAAAAGTAATACTCTAGTAAATAGAATCAAAGAGTTTTAATAGCAATTTTCTTTTCTTTTTTTCCCTTCCTTTATGAAAATATATATTTCCTCTCAAATATGATAAAAATTGCATCAGATACTTACTAATATCATCCTGCAACTCGCTGACCAGCTCTCTGAGTTCTATTCTCGTTGCCGAGTCCCTGATGGCTTTCATAGGTTTCTTTTTGGATCCCATGGCATCCTTGAGCTTCTTGTATTCTCTATTGAGGCGACTGTTTTCCACCTCCAACTGCACAGCCCTGGACTGAACGGTCTGATATTCATCGTCCTTGGTCTTCAGACGTTTCTTGAGCGATGCTATGAGATCGTTCTCGTTCTCAGAGAGTAGAGATGTCAGGCTTTCTCTTCTTGGTTTATAATCCTGAAGAGTCAAATATACTTCATTAGATTGCTAATCTTGAACACGAGTTTTTAAAATGCTTAATAAATCACTGCCTTTTAAATGTTCGTGCTCAGATATCATACAATAAGGAAATAAATTTTATTATGATCTTGCTCTCGAGAGTTAAGAATGGTTATGAAACCGGTAGAATAAATAAGAAAATTGCTGTGGTTGAAATAATATTCATATACTCATTTTTCAATATTATGTTGTTAGTTGATAAGATATTGATAGCTTTTTTAGATAAATTTTCACTGACGTTTTCCATGACAATAAATTGAAAACGCTTACTTTGGAAATTTTAAAAAAGTTTTAGTAAAATATTTATGAAAAAAGAATGTATTAGATATGCTACAAATTGCTTGTTAAGAATCATTAACACCAGGTAATATGATACTCCTATTAAAAAAAATATTAAGATTTGATCTCTTATAATGAGAATCACATTTACATTTAAAAAAAATTATATTATATTTAAAATTTAGTAAGTGCATTATATATGTTTGCTTGGAGGGATTCCGGATCATATCAAAATTATTCATCTCTTAAAAGCTTTTCTTAAAATGCAAATTATCAACGAGTAAAAATCTGGACACTTCCCACTCTCAAAAGAGAATTTCATGAAACAATTAGGCTCATTTTCATCATTTTTATGAAATAAATAAAATCCGTTAACGCAATTTAAAATAAAAAATAAAAAATTTGTGAAATAGACCCATTTTCACAATTTTTTATGAAATGAAAGAAATAAATTGTTTTACATCCTCGTTATGAACATTAAGAGAAACATCACCTTAAATATATCGTTATTTTAATAATAAGTAATTCGTGATTAATATTAAGTAATTTAATATTAAGTAATTATCGTTAAGTAATTCAATGTGTTTAGAGACCGTGACAGATGGCATTGCTGCGTACTTCACATAAAGATGCAGTGTAACTTGAAAGAGTAGCAAGTGAGAAGGAAGAAAGATATGTAGACAAAATAACATCTACGATGAGTGCCCGGTCCCCATTCTTGTTTAAAACTGAAACTAGAGTAAAATAAAATTCTATGTTCTCCAATTAGACTGAATTATTTTGTTTTGTGTAATAGAGAAATTATTCGATTATTAGAGCTTTTATTCCGTAAAACAACACGGAACACAGGGATATGATTACTTGAATAAGAACTGGGTTTTCTTGCGCAGCTTTTTCTAGCTCATCTCTCATCGTCTCCAGTTTCCTTTGCTGATCTTCCAGTTTCTGCTTCAACTCCATGTTCTCCATCTGCAGGATGTCCGCAGAGGATGGAGGGGGTTTCTTTGTAAGCCTTAAGGTCATGCGCTTATTCTCCATCGTCAACTTCTCGTTCTCGGTCTCCAAATTATTGACCTGTTGGTGACAAAATGTTTTTTCACACAAATTCTCTTATAAAGTTAGTTGCACAATACGTGTAAAGGCTTAGAGATAGATGAGCTGAAGAATTTAATATACAGTGCCTCTTCTCTAAACGCACATAATTAATATTTATAAATAATGTGTTCGAT
Source organism: Nephila pilipes (assembly GCA_019974015.1). Taxonomy (NCBI): domain Eukaryota; kingdom Metazoa; phylum Arthropoda; class Arachnida; order Araneae; family Nephilidae; genus Nephila; species Nephila pilipes. The sequence goes on along the minus strand of BMAW01111141.1, from coordinate 105,743 downwards.
TAATTCCTGTTGGTAGAAAATTGGAATACATAAAATACATATTTTTAATTCAAATAATTATTGTTCTGAATTTCTTTATTAGTGAACTCATATTAAGGAAAATTTGTTTCTTATTAATGTTTTAGGTTTGCATTTTAATTAATAGCAGTAATTAAAACTACACATACAAAATAGCAAATTGTCTGAATGTTTTTGTTGTGTTGTATTAATATAGTTTTATTAACGTTTTACTCTAAGCTGAATAATTTTTTTCTTTTTAGATACATATATTCTAACTACCATTTTCTTCATCTCCTTTATTCTTGTTTAATGGATAAAAACATTCAAAGCCTTTGCAAGTAAAGAGTTTTTTATAAAAAAAAATGTCCTACAAAAATATTTAAGTGCGCATTTTATGTAAAGTGTCTCTATGGAAAAATATAAAATGATGTGCAAAATTTAAAAAAAAAGTAATATAATTTTATCTATAACAGTATTATAGACAAATAATAGTATAATTTGTCTATATAATAGAAGTTACAGTGCATTAATAATTTTTTTTCGTGCTATTTCAATGAGTGAAAAGATCATCTTCATTTTCAAACCTATTGATGTATCAACAATAATCTTGTGAAAAAAGCAAATGAAGATTGTGCGAAATAAAAGCTATTAGAAGAAAGTAGAGACATGCTTCAATTTATAAACTTTTAATTTTTTAATTTATGCCTTATAAATCTCAATACAATATTAACAAAACTATGCTTAGTAATGTAATGATACCTAATCTATATGGTTACATGAGATGATGTATATATTTAAATTATCTTGATGTATGCGATTCCAATTTCGGAATTATAATTATTGCCCTAAATTAATCAAATCAGCTGGGAAAAAAACTTTGTCTTTTTCCTTTATACTGAGGTTAAGTACATGCAATTTTTCATTTTAGGTTAGTAAAAAGTCACTTGTAAGCAAATATCTCAAAATTGAAGATATCCTTTTCACATCATTACGAAACATTTATTGAATTCTATCCAAATGACGATCATTGTTAAAACTATCAAATAACTTAAACATTTTCCGTTGAAAGCAATTAAATATGTGTGCTTGAAATTCAATTCAACAGAAGCAAAATAAACTAATTTAACACACAAACAGCATATTAAGATCCTACTAACCGCATTATTTCATCATGCTCCAAGATTAGGAATTTGAAAGATATTTTTAATTTGCTTATATCACAGATCTTCGATAAAATATATCGTAAGAATTTTGTCCATTTCAATTCAAGATGGCTAGATCTAGATTAAAATTAATAACTTGCCTTCTGTCTCAGTATGCTGGCTTCTTGTTCTACCAACTGCAGTTGCCTTTTCAAATCAACTTGGATATCACTGTCCAAAGATCTGCTCCTAACCATCATTTTAGAAGCTTTCTTCCTGTAGATCTCGACTTCCGTATTCAACCTTTCGATCTCTCTGTCCTTCTCAATCAACTTCTTGCGTGTTTCCCGAATCTCATACTCCTGCAGCCGGACTTTGTTCTCCCAATAAACTCCCGGACTTCCAGCGTCCTTGGGAAGTTCTGGCAACTGTAAAATATGTCATTGTTTAAATCAATACACTGATACCAGATACTTCATAACATAATATGATCTGAAGAGGTATTTATTTAAAACGAAATGTTTATAAAATGAAAATACAATTTTTTTGACAATATGAATTGCACAGATATTTGTATTTATAATTTGTAGTATGCAGAGATATTATTGAATACAAATTTCTGAAGATTTATAACTTTAAAATTTTACGTAGTATTCAACAGAAACTATTGTTTCAATAGCAACAAGGAGAGTCAAATATGATTTTTTGAAAAATGATTTTACTAAAAAATAGACTTAAATTTATAAGCATTTTGAGATGCACACTTAATATTTGTAAAAGTACGAGAGCAATTTTATATGTATCACCAGCTTTTTTTTTTGTCCTAATCATTTATAGGTCTTTTGTTCTTCAATTTAGAAGATATGTACCGTATAGAAAAATTATAAATTGAATTTCGGAAAAAGATGGAACCATTCATAGTGAATTAATAAATAAAATTACATCAAATTACGGCTTACAATTTTCCCACGAATGCTTCCTACCAAAAAATCAATGCAAATGAAAAATCACTTTGACCATTCTGAGTGTAGGGATGGAGTTGGGACACTTTGATCCTCTTTTACAAAATCGGGCTTAAATACTTTCCTAATTAATTTAGGGAAATGAAATTAATGCACGCAGAAAGTTAATCTGGTTATAAAATGTGAAATTTTTAGCTCTCTAGGTTCTGAAACAAAAGTGTGCTGTTTCAGTTTCTAAATGAAGTGCCGCAATTGTCCCATTTATGAAAGGCATTTGTATCGTGGGAAACGGATGACGTGAACATACCTAAGTAAATGATGAAGAATTATTAAAATCTTAATTTCAAAATTGTGATTTTGGAGAAGAGCTATATGTATTCTAATATAAATTAGGACACTATTTCACCAGAATAGGCAATTCTTAGAATGCTAGCCTAATGTACATGCTTTGATGTTTATTTTTTGAGGTCGTTCAGTGTAATTAATACAAAATCAAGCCTTTTCATGTTTAAATGTAAAGTAAAATTATTTTTTGATTACTTCTGTCATTGCTCCAGGAGAAAAAAATAAATTCAGAGAAAAAATTGCTAAAAAATCGGACTTAGAACAATAGCAAGAATAATTTTCCATCAAAAATTACTCAAAAAACGCAGTTTAACTTTTTTTATTACTAATCGTAATCATTTGTCTTTTTTCAATCCCATTCAAATTCACCGATCATCTATTAACTTTTACGCTTTACCGGGTTTTTTGCTACGAATAACATTTTTTCTCTTCCGTGAATAAACTTTCATGACATTGATTTTTTTTTTTTGTTTGCATCTGGTAAAATTAACAGGTAGAAATGCAATAATGTGATCAAAGAACCGATAATTATAATTGCGTTTAGAATTTAATTATTTGGTTATACTATTATGAATTCCTTTTAAATAATGTATTTTGTATTTCAATATCCTCTATTGCGTATTTTATTCAAATTAAATGAGAATACACAGCCTTTGCTCCTCAGAGAACGAGAGAGATTCGATGTTTCGTAAACCTTATCTTCCCAAAGATATATTCGTTTTAGCCATCATCACATTTTCTACATAATACTAATAATGTTACTTATAACTTAAAATATTTGAACAGAATAAAAATAACACTAACTTCCATTAAATTGATATTTAACTGATTTTCAAGTAAGAAAAACATTTCTGTATGAATGGGTTTTTAATATGAGCACTTCGTATAATTTATGTGGGCATGTAATTTTTTAAAATTTCGTGTTAAACTAAAAATAATAATAATAATAATTAGTGATTTTTATATATAATTGCAATTTCAGGTCGAAATTTTAATAGATTTGTGTACATAATATGTTTTAATTATTTCAGAAATAAAAGTTATTAAAAAACTCATTCGCAAAAGACTTAATCAGATGTGTTAAATGACGAATTTTCTTAAAGATGTTAAATTTGATTTGGGATAAAGGATTCATATGGCTTATAAATGGTAGAATTTAGAGTGTAGAAGCATACAGAATTCGAGAACTTTATTGTTTTATTTACCTCGATGAGTGGTTGATTGAGAACCTTCTCCTGTAGGTACTTCACTTCCGACTGCAAGTTCTCGTTCTCTTTCTCCGTTTCATCGACTTTCCTGCGGAGAACGCTCATCTCTTGTTCCATCAACTCCAACTGAATCTTCAAGTTCTCCGAAGATATTTCGTCCTTTTCGGCATCATCGTCTAAAATTATTGTAAATAACGGCGAAATTAAATTTTAATCTTTATTCAAATGAAAACGTCTCAAAAACAGATAGTCGTTTAGGAGTGTACAAGTTTGAGACGTTTTCATTTAAATATACTGAAAAAAATGAGACGTTTCATTTTTGATATACTAAAATGCTAAATTTAAGTGGTGAAGTTTTAAAATACTTATAAGTATACAAGAATCACAAATAATTTTAAACACAACTTTTGAAAATGTAACATAACAACGAAAATTAAGTGGTTTATAATTCATATTTTAAATAGGAAAATGTTTTAAAGGTGCCAAATAAACATTTAGAATTGTGCTTGTGAATAGTCTAAACATAGGCAGTTTTTGAAGAGTAAAGAACTAAAGATTCAATTTTCATTCGAACAAGAAATGAATACTTGTATAAACTATATAAGAACTTTTACACTAATTATCTAGATTGTGTTGTACATTTATATAAGTTTTTCTCTAATCTGTTACAAATTTTATATTGTATTTTTCGGAAAGAAAAATCATTGATTCAATTTTACTTTTAAGAATTTTTTAATGAGTTACATCAAGAACTGAAAAATCATTCGGGATAAATGATTCATAAAAATTCATTATTTTTTAAGATATGAAACCAAAAACTTTAAATTAAGCTATTTATTCACTATAAATTACAAAACGATAATAAAATGATTTTTTTTCTAACATGAAAATAAACGCAAAAAGGAAACTCTTAAAAGTTTTCTAATAAATGCAGCTGTTTTAAAAATAGCATCTGAGTTTAGTAAAAGCTAAAAAGACCAAAAGATTTTTAATTTACAGATTTTTTCAAAAATAAAAAATATAAGTATTTTTTTTTACTTTTTAAAACAGATTAATTTGAAATTTAGACTAAAGATAAATTTTTAAAAAAGGCGTTAAAAAGATGTTTAGAAAGAAAAAACTATTGTTTTTCAGAATATTCCGAAATTTTATTACGTATTGAATATTTCATACCGAATACAATATGAAATCATTCATAACTTAATTTCAAGGATCATTTTCATAAATTAATTTCATAGATCATTTTTTCAACTAATTCCATACATCAAAAACTTGTATTTACCAAAGTTATTTGAAAGATTTCTAGACTATACATAATATCCAGAGACCAGAAAAAGAATTTTGTAAAATTACAGATTTCTACTGACTCAAATTTTAATCACGATGAATTAGAAAACACTTCACGATTTAAAAGAAACTACACAGTAAACACACATGTGAAATTTTATCTACTTATGACAAGCAATTACGATTAATAAACAACACAACAGATATTTTAAATATACGCATGTGTATGAAGTATGTATACTGTGATCATGTTACATAAGTGTTGTTATTTGTGTTTATTGATAAAAAAAATGACTGTGTTTAACATTAGATATCGAAGAAATATGGCACTGAAAATATTCTTCGCTTTCAAAATATTGGTATATTTATTATTTACTTCTCTCCTCTTTTCATTATAATTTTAACCTTATTCTATTCGAATTTTTAAAATGAAGAAAAGAATCATTCCCTCACTCAAATTAATTTTCTTGAACCGTGTGAAATTAGAATATTCGATTGGATATTTTTTGAGTATTATATTTTATTAAATGTAAATGTTCCATAATCATGCAATCGTTAAAAACTAACATTATTTCACATTCTTTATCTCACATATGCTTTTTATTTTAAAAAATAGAGTTACATCCACATATATGTTTCAAGTACAGAAACATACCTCCAATGCTAATGGAAAAGATTTTTTACCGCTTATTTAAGGGGGGGGCGCACTGGAAAATCAAGTTTACATATAATAGAAAATCTCAAATAAGAATGACTACGAAGACGTCAAGAAGAAAATGCTGAACTGGAGAAAATATCACATAACATAACATGAGATAATTTGTTTTTGACAACAAAAATGGCATCTATAATTCTAGTAGAACGGCAGATGGTTTGGCTTATTTATGGCACAACTTCAGAAAAGAAAATTATTTTTTTAAAAAAAAAAAAAAAAAGGCTTACGTAGAAGACAGAGATAGTTTGGATTCTGTATAGATGTAAGAGTACAAATAAAAAGAGTATTTCATTTTTAAAAACAAAATTTGGAAACCAGACAACATCCCTTCTCAAAATTAACAGAAAAGATTCCGAAAACATTAATATAAATACATATAAATGATAACTTAATAATTTTTAAATTAAATTATTACATCTGAATATTTAATTTTTATTTCGCGGTTTCTACGTTACATCCAAACTCTTATACTCATTTTCCTGGCGATATTTTTCAACAATTAAAACAAATATCGATAAAAAAAATACGATAATACGGGTATATTGATTGTACAACCCAAGCTCAAGGTTGAAATAAGTACATGTCTCTTGTTCAAATTAATATGATATTAAACAAAAATATCAAATCCTCATTTCAATTAGCTACAAGAAGTATCGTACGAGACATTCCTCAATAAAGCGACTAATTCAGTCAAAAACAATTTCAGAGTGTACTGTTTCAAAATATAATCCCATTTGCAGAGGTCTATACTTTTTAGAACAAGGGTTGGCAATTTCCTTGTTTTCAAAGCACAATAAAGTTTTTCAAAACTACTTACAATGAATAGTTACATTTTTAAAACTAAAATAAAAAAAAATCACTCAGTTAATTTTTTAAAATTAATATTATAGTAATAAATGAATAAAATGATTATATTTTGAAGTACAAATATTCATGTAAAATCAAGATTGTACATGCTTACAGTAACTAAAAAGCAATATTTAAGGAATGCATACAAAATAACTAGAATTGAATAAAATGCCATTAAATTTCAATACATGCTTAAATTTATAGCGAATTTTGACCCGGTAATTCTTATATAAACCTGATGACCTCGAGAAAACAATAACAACCTCAGAACTGGAAAACTATTCTAAAAATAGAGAAGAGTATCGAGAGTAAATCAGTGAAAAACAAAGGCAGTGACATTCGCGGGCATCTTTGTTCTTAAACGAAACAAATCGTAGTACAATTACATTACTCATGAGTCCAAAAGGAACTATTCTTAAAATAATTGTTCGGTATTGTTTTACTACTTACTCAAAGTCATTATAAACTCATTTTTATGGTGAGTTGATTATTAAGTCAACCATTGATTTTATAATCAATGATTTCTATAATTATCAATTTTTTTTTCTGAAACTTTATTTCTAGATAGTGAAATTATGGTATAGGAACATCCCGTTTTAAAAAAGTAAAGTTTTAATTGAAAGAATTGACATGAATTTTAAATGAAAATGAAAGACTCATAACGAATGCGAGAAAAATAAATCAAAATATATATATATATATATATATATATATATATAGAGAGAGAGAGAGAGAGAGAGAGAGAGATAATGTAATTTTCTTAAAATTCTAATACAAAAATAAATTGAAGACATACTTCGCTTAATTTGCGAGAATAAAGTTTAAATATATTTTATTATGTTATACAAAAACTCAAAAAATGAAAGTGACATATCCTTGTAGACCGGTCTTATCTAACTCAAAGACAATATAAACAAATAATTTGATTGCTTTGGAAGAGAAAATATTGAGTTTTAAAATGGTGAATCGTGTTTAGTATATATTGGACATTCAAAGATCTACTTATACTTTACAAATCATATTTAAAAAATATGCATAGATAATATATGTGATTAATTATTAAATGTATGATAGCTAATTTATAAAAATTCAGCGTGTTTGATTTTAAGGCAGAAATTTGTCATTTTTCAACTATAAGCTATTGATATAATTAAAAACCAATTGATATGAGTGCTATCGTTTTACATGACAATTAATAGTTATAAGAGTTGTATTGAATGACGTATTACGATTAAAACTTCCAATACTATCGCTAGAAATGATGATTATGTAACAGTGTTAAAAGCAACATTTATGTATAGTATCGCTAACAATAAATATGTATATTACTTAAGTATTCGATATAATATGTAGAGCTCCATTGATTGATTACTCCATTTATTATTAAAACTACTCTTACCCCTTTGACTGCTCAATTTTTTAAACAAAATTGCTTCAAAAGTTGTAGATTTTTTATATATATTTAAAATCTACACATATTTGGGAGTTTAACAGATAAGCATAATTTTGTTTCAAATATTTTTTAAACATCTATTTATATCATAAGAAAAAAATGTTCATAAAAATTAATTTTAGATGCACATGGGATAAGCAGTTAGAGAGAGTACTTGTGATAGGCGATGTTTGAAGACAGTCAAACTCTAGATGCTCTTGGAACGTTATAAAGTAGGTCTTTATTTTGGTCTATTAATATCATATAAACATGGAGAGTATCCTCAAAATGTCTTAGCTTCCGCCAAATTCTAATATTTCGTACAATATATATTGCATCATCTTTTTCGATGCACTACCAGATTTACTTTCAATTTATTGCTGGATTATTTATAGAACTACTAACAGAAGAATTTTCTACTTTAAGTTATCTCAATAGTGATATTAATAGATAAAATATCAATAAATAGTACTATCGATAATATTAATCGTCAAGAAACATCGATAGTATAGTTGTTCAGGCCGAAAATTATTCTCTCTTTCACTGTATTTTATCGTCTGCTTTAATTTAATAATTTATACATGTCCTAATTTATCTGGTTTCTAAAATTTTTATGATAGCATATACTTATGATAGCATATGCCTCGTGTGGTCTTATGTCATATGCTATCATAAGTTTTGTTTAGTAAAGTTATTTGTGTAATTACCTAAATATAAGAATTTTTCGAAGTATTGTTAAAGTTTTATGTGCGCAACTGAAACGGACATGACTATTTTATCAATTGATTTAGCAAAATAATTTACAGTAACTGGACAGATGTTTTCAATGTTTAAGGAATACAAGATAAAGTGAAGCTTAAAACATGGAAAAGCGTTTAATTAAAAAAGGATACACGCTGAACTCAAGATAAGGCAAGTAAGAATTCCATAGAATAAGCACTACAATAGCGAATTAAAAATGGCTAACAAACGGAAACCTAAAGAATCAATGTTTGATATGAATGGAGATCTTATTGGACAACAACTCAATGTACCATCCTCTATTGCAAGGGACTTCAAACTGTGTTCCGCGGAATCCCAAGGTCAATATAAAAATTCCGAGAGTCAATATAAAAATACGAAAAGAAAATTATAAAACACTCACACTAGTTGACTAGTATTTATAAACGAAAAAATATAAGAATATATTTAGTTATCTTTGAAAATTAATCAGAAGCTTCGTGTGAGGGCAGCCGACGTCCGTAAAGAGACGCCAGAGTAACGTATGTGCAACAGTAGCTCCAGATTTTTAAGTGTTCAGTCGAAGTTTGTGCAAAATAGATTCACTTTAATGTGGAGTTCGTCTGATTGTGATTAACTAGAGGCGAGCTACAGTGATGTGCTCCATGATATCTTTTTTTTTTTAATGTACGTGGCAACAAAAGCAAAATGCAGAAACAAATTAATCGTAGAATATGAAATGCGACTGCAGAGAACATCAATAGAACTAAATTTCGACAATAAGAGTAAGAAAATGCATGCGAACGCCAGTCACTAAATGTAATGCTAAAGTAAGTGACACGTGGAACACGAATTAATGCAATTAATGAGTTGATTACATTAATTTTATGTTAACACTTTTAGTAAAAAATACAACACACTTTTCTTTAATTGTTTTTATATAAAGTGCCAATAACATATTGATCCACTTTAAATATTATTTTAAAATATGCAAGGTAATTTTCAAAATGAATCATCCAATTTCAAAATATCATATTTTCATAAATAAACGACATAGAATAATAAGTAATACATGAATGCAAAGGGAAAACACAGAATTTATTTCACAAGTGTCGAAATAATTTTCTTTAGTTACACGTATAATGTCAATTCGATAGGTAAATTCCTGCCAATCACGTTGTAAAGTTTCAGTGGTAATTGATTGTACAGTATTAGATACGCATTGTTTAGGTTCACATGATTTTTTGTAGACAATAGTGGAGCATATACTTTATTTTTCGCAAACCTCCAAAAGAAGAAATCGCATGGGGCCCTATCAAGTGACGAAAGCGGCCAGCTGAGTGATATCAAAAGTCATCTGGCCCACTGCGACCGATCTAACTGCGAGGTAGTTCCGTGAAAGCTCCTAAAACAGCTTTCGTGAAAAACTCGAGGGCTACTTATTATTCATAGTATAAAACTTCCTCATTTTTCTTTTGTATTCATGTATTATTTCTCATCCTGTACCATTCGTTTTTGAAAATATGGAATTTTAAAATTGGATGATTAATTTTGAATAACTCTGGATTACTTTAAGAGTAAGATGGAGTTCCCTCAAAAAACCTTGCAGTGCTAGAGGTTCCGTGAATCGATTAGATTCAAGAACACTGCTCTATGGCGTCTAAAATTACTCTATACATTTTCATACATTCTCGACAATCATTACCCTACCTAAGTGTTTTTGAAACATTTTAAAAATTTTGCAATATGAGAGCAAAATCTCACCTTTGCCGCCAGTCTTGTTTCTCATGATGTTGGTAAGCTTCTTGATTTGCAACATGAGAGTCTCGTTCTCTTGTTCCAAAGCCAGTATCTTCCTCCTCGCCTGTTTCCCTTCTTCCTCGCTGAACTTGAACTGCTCCCTCAGGTCACTCTCTCGTTCCATGGTGTCGGACAACTCATGACTGAGAGTCTCGTAATCCTTGCCCAGGAAGTTGTCCTTCACCACAGGAGAAAGACGGCTCTAGAAAGATGTTTTAGAAATTAATAATTCAGCCACAGTCGGTTCTCGAAAATCTTCTAGATTTATGACTGTGACATTGGGCTATTCGCGAATTTCTCATCACGAACCTAAGGGACTTTAAGATCATATGAATTGCATAAAATTACAATTTCTTTCCAACAAAAATGAAACATGGTTTGGTAATTAGACAAAAATAGAAGCGAAGGGAATTGAATTAGAGTTATTGATGTATAAATAAGATAGATTGAAAGGAAAATGAGGGGAGATAGAGGATAACGACTTGCGGACTGAGATTCTTATTTGGACTCCAATTCTTTTATAAGTTTTGTGAATTGAAACGTATTTTACTGTGCAAGTATTAACATAAGAATCATCAGTTTGTAAGAAGTAATTGAATCATACGAGTGAATTGGTTAGCTAAGAATTTATCAGTTGATCCTAATTTATAATTGATAAGTAAAGTTGAGATTCAAGAGAGAGCGATATATATATATATATATCAGTGATTAATAATAAAACATTTTGATTTGTTCTTACGTGTCTTCAATTGGAATCCCGTCATTTTTGCTTAATATATATTTTTAAAATATGGAATAAAAGCAGAGTAATGTAGTGCAGTCGTTACATGATGATAAAATAAAAGCTCTGCAAGTTATTTGATTTGCAACAAAATTTACTTGAAAAATATCTGTGCAGTGAACGACTGTTAGTTTTCCAGAATTATTATAATCAAGTCTCCTGTGATTAGATTTTTTTATAACGCAGTTTCCATATAAGCGAAAACTGCGATAGCTTTCCTACAACGCGTTTTTCGTATATAGAAGATTATTATAACAATTCAAATAGCTTGAAAAATTTATATATAGCAACATTTATTCGAAGTGTTACATTTTTGTTGTTGACATTTATGAGATATTCCTCAGTTTATAGATTCCAGTTTTTAGGGAATTTCCCTAAAAATAAACTAACAAGAAAGCATTACTTTCTTTAAATTTATTCTAAGATTGATTTTAGATGCGTTCAGACGTAGTGTAGTAAAATTCTTTTGACCCGTTTAATCTACGTTATTGTAATTGTATAATATTAGAGGACATCTATTAGGTAAAAAAAAAACTTCGATACGTTTGCAAAAAAATAACTATCGACAAGTTTGCAAAATGACTTAAATAAATAAAGGGAAAAAACCGTTAAAATAAAAACAACTTTTGTGGACAAATTCCCCAAATTTTAAATCGTTTAAGTGATTGAAAATTAGAAAAAAAAAGGATGGACTGTAAATATTTGACAGTGATTAGGAAAAAAATAAAACAAAGCAGTATGTATCAGATTAAGTGTTTTTGTTGGAAACATTTTTTTCAGTTAATAGTTATTCGCGTGAGTTATGCATTGTATCCAACTAATATAAATATTTACTGTATCAATCACAACTTGATACTTTGAAAATGCATTTTTATGCAGGTCTAAATAGGTCTGATTTATGTACAATTTATTTATTTCTGAGATTTCTATATGAAGCGGTGCGAATTCATTTAATTTGTATTAATTCTGAGTTTCTTATAACGTTTCTTCCATATAACACGTTATAAGTTAATCTAATTTGTTTTATTTTATGTTTTTCATAATGTGGAACAAATTAATCAGGTTATAGAGATTTGACTGACGAAAAATTCCTCCCCAAAACTAAAGAATTGTCTTAAGAGAGGAAAACCCCTTTTTTTTCTGTAGCGCAGGTTTGACTAAATAGAGCGTATTCTTTTGATCGTACCGTACAATGCTAATTTGAAGTGTAAATATCATTGCAGATTTAATGCATTTCGAGTCGATAACTTCAAAGCAGCAAACTACTACGGAGTCAATGAGATCTTTACGTCGAAGATATAAAATACAACTGAAAGCTCATACATTAATTAGAAAATACGATTATGCATGATATTTTATTCATTCTTGGTTTCAAATTTTCACTTACAAAAAAATCAAAGTATTGGTTACAGCGTAATGAAATTTACTGTGGATATACTGGGGAGTATTGAAACCATGGTGATATCATGCAAGTCTTCGAAGAGATAGTTATTACTCAGTGCATTTATTTACATGCTTATCTAAATTACACAAACACCAACATTTCAGGAATCAAGAACGTTTATTTTCTTCTAAATACTGCCTAGCAATTTTACAACACTCTTTGGCATAAGGCAACAGTGTTTATCTTTAAGTCTGCTCAAAAGAAAGAAATGCAATAAGGTAAGGTTAAAGTATTTTGGCACTGGCCCGTTCGCTTCCAAGAACAACTTTTCAATGCTGACATTGATCGCAATGGGTATGATACAACCAAAAGAGAATTGCATTACTCTCATGTTTATTTTACATTTATTTTGAATTTCTTGAAATTGAAGGACAGGATACAGCACATAATTCTTTTATATACTTCAAACAACAAATAGGAAGAAGGATGGGGAAACACCCCTTTTTCGTTTGATTGACTGATTGGTTGTTTATTACTGTCGTATTTAGGAGCAACGTGGGGGGTATTGGTGACAGATCTTCCAATTTCGTGCGTGGGACAAATATCGAGAACGACTCATGAACTAGTATCTCTCTCTCTTAACTTCGACACGTGAGGATTTTGAGCTTCAACAGATTCAACGAAAATCACCCACGCTACACGACAAATGTTTAGTGTCATTCCTTTTTTCGAAGGTAGAACACCTCCCAATCCTTTTGTGTATACCAGTGGTTCCCAAATCAAGTGGTACAACTCACTGCTGGGTGTTGAAGATATCTAAAGAAGGATTTTTGGCCCAAGGCTAATTTCAGCAGTGTTGAGAAACAACTCCTGAATCCCTGGGCAATATTCATAAGAACGCAATGGAAAAAGCTTGATTAATATACTAAAAATCATCGAACATGTTTCAATAAATAGTTCTTAATGTTTTCAAGAAATATCAATCCGCATTAAAGGTAAGTATTAAATCATTATAGCTTTGTTCCCTACATTTTTTTACTGTACATGAACGAGTCGCAGCTTGCGCACTGCACCATAGTATATGAGTGTACGTTCCAGCTCGATTAACAAAATTTATAATTATAGGTTTGGACAGATCATGACAAGACTAAGGCTCTCGCCGACACGCCACTCCGATTTCTGAGAGTAATGCTTATTGTATAGAGTTTCCAACTTTGCTCCTCAATGCTAGATAACTGCTTTTAATGGCATGAAATAAATTACATTCGAAAGAATTAAAACAAGTAATGTTTTCTGGTTTATTACTTTCTTTTTCTGACTTCCGGAACTTTTTTTTAAAGTATTTATTGAAGATATGAATAATCACAAGAAACGGGAGTCAAAATGTTATTTTCCCTACATCTGAAAACAGAAGGTGAGCACTATAATTTTTTTCGAGAAGGAGGCCGTAAGTAATGAAATGTTAGGAACCTGTTGTGTATATGAAGCCTATATGCCTGTCATGCGCTAATATATATCCGAAATAGATTTCGTCATTTTACTTTTGACTTTACTTTTACTTGTGAAAATCGTGAGTCGATAGCAAATGATATTATCTTTATAAAGTAACACAAATGGTAGCGGCTTAGAAACCTACTTCTCATCAACTATCCTTAAGGATATTTCTAAGACATTGATTGAATCTAACAACTCAACTTACAGATTATGCAAAACAGAATTATTAGAAATTGAAATTCAGAGAATAAGATAGGGGGAGGGGAATCTGCAACAGTAATAATAGATTGGAGATTTGAGTACTGAGAGAGAAAATTGGGGAATAACAATATGTGATAGAAGGGAGATTGATAGAAGGTTGGAGGAGAAAGAGGACAAAAAAGAGATTGTGAGATGAATGACACTCATGCAGATTCGATCCTGTCTCGAGTCCAACTTAAGAATAACTATTCAGATAAGTAAAACTATTAGATACTCTTTTGTTGAGAATGCACGAGGGTTTGCTCCAAAAGGCGTAATTAATATATTTGATTATTCTATCAAGAGAATTATAGAATTGAGTTAAAATTAAACTGCCTGATTATTTGAATATTTACTTTATAAATGAACTATTAGGGAGAATTATGGATCAAATAAATGAAAGGAGCAAACTTGGAAAGAGTTGCAAAGTTATCACGCTTTTATAATACAAAAAATTATATTAAAAACGTGCGCGTGATCTGTATGATCAATAATAGTTTCATATTAAATTTTGCATTTGTGATTACTTATAACTCGAATTACTCAGCTTTATTTCTTAGACAGATACAAATCTTCTAAAAAAATTGCGTAGTATTGGAAACTCCAAGAATCCAATATTGGTTATTGTTAATGAGTTCTGATATTTAAATGGTTTTTGGTTTAAAAAAACAAGGTTCAACAGGTCATAGAAGTTCAATAAATTGAATATTTCACAAAATATCATAGTATTATTTTAAGTCGCCAAATATCTCACTATGTTGCCAGATTCGTAGTCAAATTCGTCATATAAATACTTTGAAATGAAATCCATTTTACTACGACATGGAATCGAAGTCGAAGCAAAACATTATTTCATCTTAAATGCAATATTAACTTTCCTCGTTGTAATATATTTTCTATTATTCAGGAATGATCAACATTTTTCTGTTATAGGCAGTTTTTATACAAAGATTAGAAATCCATGACGTTCTTATCAGACTTTATTTATTTGTTAATTTTTAAAAATTCATTCAAAGTGGTATATACATTACAGGCATGCTGAATTTAATTTCAGATAAATAGCATTTCAATTCCTAATTCTTTTTTTATTGATAAGTTCAAATTCTAAAATAGTACAGATTGATATGAAACACCAGAGCAGTAGACAACAATTAGCAATAAAGTACGTATAAAACTATTTCTTGTTTCCACTTTTTTTTATCATCATAGCTGAGAGACAGATCTGTGGTAATAAAGCATCTAAAGACAAATAGAATATTTATCACACAGAAATTGCATCAGAACTATTTACAAAATCTAATGTTTCTTTTAATGTTAAATATCAATAAACTAGGCATGATGCAATTCATTACATTATAATCTAATACACGGTTTTCTCTCTAAACTTCATTATTTTACATCTTTATTTCCTTTTTTTAGCATATCATAACAAGTAATATTTGGTAGACGTTGGAGAATTGAAACTCCAGACAAGCTATGTCTCTCGCAGAATAAAATAACGCTTTATTCCAGGTGCTTTACAAATGATCATCCGTAAATGAATATTTTTCGTGCTTATGACATTACGTCATCTGTTACTGTGCGTTCCTGTTCCCCTTATATGTAACAGTAGCTTTTAAAAACTACATATTTATTGATATACGATAAATATAGATTGCACAATTGAAAATATTACTTATATTTAATAGTGGTAAGAATGTAAGTAGAAATTTTCCTTCCCAAAATCGAAATTTTGGCTATTCGTGTAGCAGAATTTCGAGGTTATGAAATAATAAATGAAACATTTTATATCAACATCGAGTGCAAAAGCTTAAAGAAATTTCAGCAACTAATTTTTTTAGGATGAGAAACTTATTCAAAATTCTTAGAATTAAATTTTTAAAAAAATATTGCGTGTTATATACCTTACAAAATTAAAAAAGTTTTTTTTTTCTCACATTACTATCTCTTTCATTTCGACCATAAGCGTAGCTAGAGAAATCAGCAATCTGTTTTCAATATTTGGAAGAAGATCATGTTGTACAAATTTTACGAGTGTTCCATCGCCTATTTATTGTTCAAAAGTACCTTGTTTGAAAGTAAGTGTCCGTGCATGAAATTATATGCATGTAAATAAAAAATAAAAACCTAATGTGAAAGAGTAACTCACCAAATTTAATAAAATTAAAAATTATTACACTTCTACAAGTGATCCTTTGAGAGTACAGAGAATATCCAGGTGCTAGTCAATTTCAAGTCTAACGTTATGTAGAATCGCTGGGGTTATTAATGAAATCACCTACTTTAATTCTGGTATTCAATTCGTTTACAGAATTAACTTATGTTACAAAAACTTAATTACGGACATCCCTATAAAAAAAAGTCAAAGGGACAGTGTCTGGTGAAAGAAGGAAGTCATGATACTGGGCCATCATATTCAATCTAATGTTTGGGAAATCATATTTAATACTTCTCAAACGTATCAATTCCAGTAAGGCGGAGCATCGTCGTGTTATAAATAACCAATTAATGCAAATGATGAAGTTTTGGAAAGGTAAATAGTTCCGATACATCACTATAATTTTCGATTAATGTCTTTTCAACAAAAAAGAAAGGGTCAATAACATCTTTAGGTAAAATAGTGCACCAAACATTCACTTTTGGGCTATCACGAACAAACACCATCCCATGATGGAGATTTTTTCAGCCCCAGATTCGTGCATTATGTGTATTCATTCTTCCATAAATATGGAATGTAATTTTCATCAGATAAAAAAAGTGCTATTCATTCTCAATCATTGCTACATACGCATAGCAAATTCCATCTTTGGTTTGTCATTCGGTTGTAGATGCTGCACAATTTGAACTTTGGAAGCGTGCAAACGAAATTACCAGAGCAAAACACGATGCATCGTATAATTAAGAATTCCCAATTCCGGTAATTCCCTCCTGATCGATTTCATAGGACTGTTAACGTATGAATTGCGTATTGTTTCCACTTTTTGTTCTGAAAACCTTTACGAGTACCATGGAAGGATTTCAACATTCATGTTGCCAGAAATTTATCATGTAAAGCTTTTAGCATTTTGCTCGAAGGTAGAGCCTTATGAAATTCCCTTTTGATCTTCTATTGCACCAAAATCACCCTCCGGTACTAAGCAAACCACAGAACACGCGTTTTTTTTTTTTTTTTTTTTCTTTTTTTTGAGGATACGCCATTTTTTATTTTGGCCGAAGTAACGATGTGTGCACATCTGAAATAGCCGCCTCAATCGATCGCCATTTTTAAGGAATAAAGTAATCGAAATGTTAATTATCAATCTTTGTCGATTTTTTGTCAATATACCCTTTTGAATGGGCCACCCTGTATTATTTACTCTATACTTTTTTCATGTTTGACACAATTCTATGATATCACTACCTCGTTAGATTTTATGAATAAAATAAAACTACTAAGTAAAACAGTGTAATTTTGAATGAATGAGCTGCCACTTTTTTTAAAGATAATTTTACATTCGAAAAAGTTTATTTTATCTATTTTGTAATATGTGAGTCTTCATAACCCCATAACATTTTCGGCCTTGTTATACTTTTGGTACAAGTATGAGTCACCATATGTCCTACATAAGTATTTCTTACTTTTTCTATTTTGCTAATTTTTTTTTCTTAGTTGCGGCTGCCAAAACCTAGATCCTCTCTTTCGAACGTTTCCCTTCTTGACAGCTCAGTGTTTTTTCTTGTAAAGAATAAAGAGCCTCATAAATTTTATTACAAATACTCATACATTAAAAAGAATTTCTTAAATTTATATTTTTGCTCATTTGTATCAACTGTCTTGTCTAGAGTTATTTCATAAATAATCTAGAATGTTTAATACCGGAATTTCACTTAATGATATCAATAGTAATTTTTTTACATTCATTTTCAATAATTCTTTTATATACGTTTTTCAACAAATATTTGCGTTTATCCTCACAATGCAAAAACTTGAACAGAAAAAGATAATATTGCAATTCAATTATTTTATTACTATCGAAAGCTATTTCTTATACATTTGTATAGTACCATTTTCCATTACTTACTTTAAACTGACAGTAGTATATAAGAAAATAAAATGATTTTTAAAAAAATGTATCGAAGTTACTAATTAGAACAAACATTATCTTAGGTTTTATTATTTTAATAAATTAATTAACATGAGCAAATTAAATGTTAAAATATTTTTAAAACTAGATTTTTTGAATTATCTTTATTTAGAGATATAATTAAGGAACTTTACTACACACAAAAAATATCCAAGATATCCAAGATCATAAACAAAATCATGGTGTATGAAGTAAAAAAAAACTTTTCTGTGATAACTATACTCGAACATTACTTCAGTTGCTTAGAATGATTCAATGTTTGTTTGTATAAAACGTGAAATGATTTCAAAATTTATATAAAATAAATTCTTTGTAAGAGAAACAAACTAAACACAATTTTTTTCAAATTTATTATGAGGAAATGGTAGCTCAGTGGTATTGGTGGTGAATTTCGCGACCAATGATGTTCCTCATGAGTCGCGAGTTCGAGTCCTGGTTCCACCAAATACTCATTGTTCAGATTTATAAGGGCGGTTGCTCGTTAAATAAATCCGAGTCACACAGCGGAGGGTAGAAATTAGGAGAAGGAAATATTGGTTTAATAGTCATCTTCATCGTTTGTCTGTGATTCACAAACCCGAGACTCATGGCTAATAATCATTGTGTGTCTTCTGAAGCGACGAAATTCAAACGCAACCTTAATTTATTATATATAATGAATCCTTCTTTCGCAATGCATAACATTCTTAGAACTGTCAATAAATGTCTGGTTTATTTGTTTGTAACAGTACAGCACAACTGTCTATTGGAGACGAATTTTGCAATTTTAAATCAAGAACAGCTGTCAAAGTCGTCGTCTGATACTCCACACAATATACATGAGAACAAGAAGGCTGGAAGAATATGTTAAAGTGAAACAGTTCTCATTATATCACATAGTGAATCAGAACTCGAGTGTACTATATGACTCGCACATTATCAGCCTTACACTCTAGGCCCTGAGGGCCTTGAATAATGTTTACAATTTGAAGATGGCAATAGAATCAAAATAAAAAATGTTTAAATGTACAACCACTTTTCTCTTTCTAAACAATCAATCAATCGTTTTCTTTAAAATGGACTCAGACAGCGTGTACAGGTTATATTCTATAAAATTATATTTATCTGCTCATTTTAGAATTTTAACTCTAAACATCTGATAGGCTTCGCTATGAAAACATGTATTAATGCAATATAAATCGGATGGCTTCTCTGATGAGACAAGTCTGCAATATCTTATGTACAGAGATAAATAAATCCTTTTTACAATGCAAAATATACATTTTTACAATGCAAACTTAGGAAAATGTACAGCTTCCGCGATAAGACGCCAACGACTGTTGCATACTGTCTTCAAACATACAAATGTCCGTTTGGAAATTGGAAGTTTGTGCGATCAATGCTTATATTCTTCGCAAAAAAGTATGTAAAGAAAAACATGAAACACCCTTAAATAGTTTCAGATTTGTAAAGCGATTAGTTATCTGGTTGAGAGGAGATTATCGAATGAGAAGGAAATCATAGATTCCACGCAGTACTCTTGAAAGGAAAAGCATCTTGAAGGAACACTACACTTTTTATGTTCTGGGAATAAAAAAAAGATTACTGAGTATGTTCCAATAGACAAATCGTTGAAAGATGCAAATAAACATCAACGCATTGATCAACATGTCTTTCTTTCGCTACACTTAAAAAGTTCATACTCTATGAGAGATTATATAAAAATAATTTCACAAAAAACGGATTATAACTTTAATATTTATGTGTCTTATTTTAACTTTCCTTCCTTTAATCGAAGTTCATAGGATTTTTTTTTTTTTTTTTTTAGTTTTACTAATATTCACATACTGTAATGATTTTATCAGTTCCTCTCGATCTGTTTATATACATAGGGTATTTAGAAACTCATGGGTAAAAATTTAAAGGGTGATAGAAGATATCTAAACAAGCAATTTTCAACCTACAATGCAAAGGCGGAGAACTTGCGGTGAACCGCTAGACCGCGCTGTAATAAAAAGCTTAAAAGGCGAGTTTTCTTTCCCAACGTCATTTCTACCATGGATTTCAGGATGGTTGGCTGCGTATAGTGAACAGGAAAATGTCATGCCTCGTGAAATCCACGATAGAATTGACGATGTGTCAGAAAACTCGCGCCTTATGCTTTCCATTACAGCGCCGTGAAGCAGTTCACCGCACGTTCTCCGCCTATGCATTGTATGGTGAAAATTGCTTGTTTAGATGTTTTCTATCACCCCTTAAATTTTTGCCCCTGAGTTTCGAAACACCTTGTACTATAATAATCAATATCGTTAAGGCTTAACATATATCTTACAAAAATTATTTATGAAAAATGTTAAGCACTTTATTTTTATTATTGACATTTCCATATCCGTTTGAAGAGTAATTTTCAAAACATATTTAAAAAAGAACTTCGCTAAATCGTGTTATAATGAATCAAAATCATTCCATATTTTTAAAAGTGGGGATTTTAAAATCGACTTCGGGGAAACTGGTTAATAGGTAAAACGACCCACATTTCAAAACTGAAAGTTGTGTCATTTTTATAAGAGACGGAAACGGGATTTTTGGCTTTACGCAATGTGTGGCAACTTTATAGAGAAACTCGCTGTAACAAGAACTACCATACTATGCGTGACGTATATGATACATTCTACTTCTGTTTGCTGCTGGTCATTTCTTCGCATTTAAGTGTATTACACCTATATATATCAGGGGTTCTCTCGAGCATTTCATTCCCACTAACCCTTGAAGACTTTCATATGATGTTATTTTTTATTTGAGAACCTCTGCTAGTAAATAAACCAGGACTTATGTAAATTTGTATAAAGATATCAAAATATAGCGAATAAGATTGATATGATAGCATTTATATACTGCGAAGTATTTAAAAGTAGGCGAGGGGTGAGAGAGAGTAATTGGAAGTTTTGACTCAACGAATAGTGTGAAGTGAGCATAGGTGTGTGTGAATAAATATCTAGTAGAACCCAGATTACACATTTACGCCTGATCGTAGGTGGTAAGATAAATAAGCAATTTATAATATTAAATTTCAGGTACATACGCACGTAGGGACCTGTTCTACACAGATAATAATTAACATATTGAATTCTGAATATTCGAAAACCCAAATAAAACCACTTTTATTTCCTTAACCGTTTGTCATTCCGTTCGTTTAACAATTACTTAATGATTAAACCGTAAGTGAAATATGAGGAGCATATTATAACTTAGGGGACTGGAGTGTCACACAAATTGTTACATTACCCCGTTATGTTCCCGAGTTCTAAAATCCATTTCGTAAATCGCCATTTTTCTGTCATTGTTACTGCGTGTTTTGAAGCATTTTATGCAAAGTTTACGTTCACTGTTGTTGAGATTGCAGTCAGTAAAAGATCTCTGAGATACGTGTGTTTATGTGGTTAACATCTTTTAATCATCTGCTTAATAAAAAGATGCTTATTTTTTTTTTAAAAAAGTAGTCTGCCATTTTTACGCTATTTTGTTATTAAACATAATTTACACAAATCACCTTTTCAGCGAAAATGTCAACCGATATATTAGTTTTGAATTTCACTGCAACCTTGCAATCACTATTCAAAAGCGATAAACAAAAGATTAGTCTTTCATCGCGAATATTTCCCATCGCCGTACACACTGCCACCTATGCTAACCCTATCAGACCATAAAGAGTGCAATTAAGAAGAGTTCCGAAAATTAATAGATGAAAGAGCGGAGGGATTTGGAAGGGCAAAAACAAAAAAAGAAAAGATTCCAAACTCATCTACCGAGTAGGCATTTCCCGACTGCAAGTGCCGGGGTTTTTTGAGTTATTTTTAGTGGCAACAAGCAACATCCTTGGCCACGGCCCAAACGACATTGTTTGGAGATTCAGACGACAAGTCGTCTTTTGACTTGGCTCCTATTGTGACGAGGAAGGACATTGCTACCGCCGAAGCAGCACCTGAGCCTTTCTGTCGGGCTGCACGGTCGAGAGCCTGAGGGCAATTGCACTGATATTAAGCAGACTCTGACCCCATGCTGAGAATGAGAGTGGGAAAAAACTAAATTAACCGTTTCATCACACAATTCACCCCGTAGAACTTTTATTAAGATCTCTCCAGCAGTAATTTGTTTCTCGCAGTGCTCAAGTTGGTTTGCGATAATTCGATGGACAAGGAGAATGCCAGAAAATATTAATACCATAAAAACTTTTTTGAAATATTATGAGTGCTGCAGAGAAAGAAATAACTTCGGCAAGGGCAAATGAGCTTATTTTATGCTTGTTTTAAATGAGACTCATATTTTTCAATTAAAAGCAATGGAAACTATATTTTAACATCGAGATATCTGTATACTTTCGTATTTTGATTTATATTAGACAAATATTTAATTTTTATAGTTTACTTAATTTTTATACGAAATTACAAATCTTCCAATGACAAAAAATTTGTTAGGAATGAAAAATACTGTCAACCTAATAGTGAAAAACACTTTATTTAGATGTCCTTTTTTTTTTTTTTTTGTCGAATATAAAAGTTTATGTTTCCATTTTTTTTCTCGAACGAAATAATGCACTTAAAAAATCTTGGCAACATATTTAAAACACCCTTTTATCCTCGTCAAAGAAAATTAAATGAGAGTAAAACCCTCGCCTTTTCACTTGACATATTTTTCGCGCGAAAAATGCTCACAAAATTGTATTAAGTATCGAAAAAAAACACATTGTCAGAAATAATTTTTACTGTTCAAACCATTAAATATGAATTGGTAACTATACTTCAATAATATTAACATTTTAATATTTGATAAAATGTTTCATTTCTAAATGTATATTAATATTGTTTTCTTAATACAAGATGCGCTATATACAGAGGGTGTTTACACTATTTTAGAATGATTCAAATAAAAATTTTAAAAAACGCAAATATTTTAAGGAAAAAAAATTCCTGGCAACAGCTTGTTACTTGAAATTGAAGATAAATTTTGAAATTTTCAAATTTATGCTTCTTTAGAAATAGTGACGTAAAGCTGTGAACTCAAGGTTACATTTTTCCACTTTCCAAAAAGAAATATTCTTATTCCAAGATTAATGAACATGGTATAAGAAATTCTATGTGTGAAATAAACAACATTATTAATGCAAAAATAAAATTCGTCAATAATTACTTCAACACGGAAAAGAGCCTCCAAATGAATACTCGAAAAAAGTTACATACTGTTTCGAATATTTCTAAAGTGAAGTCATTGGTAATAAGGGAAAATCCACCGAGGAAGAAATGAATCGTAAACATCTGAAGTGACAATAAACAAAATAATCTACCAGGATTTACAGCCTTAAAAAAAAGTAATAAATATAATGCGCTCCATCTTTTGGCAAGGCATGTGGCTCAAAGCTAGATATTTTGTAAAATCCCAGATGAAGACCGTTTAATAAGAGATAATGGGAAATAAAACGTTACCCTTTTAAATGTTATTCTAAATAACTGCAATCAAAAGGCCAATTTAATGTTGAGAATGGGGGAGAAAAAGATGTCCAAACCTGAATTCTGAGATTATAAAGAGAGTTTCTGTTAAAGCTTTGTGATTTTCACTGGTTTCTCTCACAATGAGAAATTAAAAATTAGAAGATTGGAAAATAATATTAAAATCAACTTATAATACTGTAACGAATGTCCTTCATTTAGTTTTAATGCCACACACATCGATCATTCTAATTAAATAGTCAATAAGTATAAGATTCCAATTGAAGATACGTATGAGAAAGATATAATACTTTAATTATCACTGAAGAATAGATGAGGCCACTCTCTCTCTCGAATCCTACTTAACTCGCCAATTCTAGACTATGATTTAAAAATGAAGTCTTAGCTTATCAAATCATTCGTTCTGATTTCAACGATTCTCACTAACAGTAGCTTCGTATCTTAAACTAAGAACTACTTTGTCCAAAATATTAGTAACGATATCTCAATCCAATTTACTAATAACTATCAACTCGCCTTTGTCCTCTATCTCCCTTTCATATCTATTTCGTTTATATATCACAATTTCTAATCCAATTCACTTTACTTCTTATTTTTATCCAATTTACCTATCACGTTTCACCTGAGTTGGGAAGAAATTATGATTTTAGGCAAATCAATTACTATAAAATCTTCGAGGTTAGTGAAGAGGAAATCGCCCAACGTCACAATACTATCAGAAGAATGTTTTACGTCCTATACATACAGAAAACATTCCATTTCCTTATTCCAACGATTATCAAAGTGAGGAACTGCATCAAGACAATGTCTATAGTCATACTTCAAAAAAAATTACCTCTACATTCTTTTAAAAAATTGAAACGGTCACGGGTATTGCGCGTGTAAAACATATTCTTCTAAAATCTCCTGGCGTGTCGCTGAAGGACTATCGTGCATACGATCTACTGAAAAGAAATCTTTCTTAGCTCAAATCCATCACATTAAAGGCAATATAGTGGAAGAGAAATGGCAAACAATACCCCTAAATATTTTACGAAGGAGTCTCCTGTCGAGAAAATTACGATGCACATAAGATATTTACGCACATAGAGTCAAGAAACAAGACTACCAGATGGAATATTTCAAAAATTCATCTTTGTGTTTTAAACTTTGAAAAACATGGCCTCGAAAATATATAAATATCCTCTGTAATTAAGAATATCATCATAAGTGATGTTATTCTAAATATGTTGGGTTGTCTTAAAAGGGCTCGTCCAAAAGTCAAGTCTCAGTTTTTGTGAAATTAAACTACTAGTATCTGCCATATAACAACAACAAAAAAAGTGAAGGAATCCATGAATTTTTATAAGTGAAGAATATTTACAGAAAAACTCAGTATCTGTATTCCTGAAAGTTTTTTGTGAAGAAAATGTAAATATAAGAACTAAGATTTTTGTATTTTATTGAATTTAATTAATGAGTTCCAATAGATAATGACATATCTATTTTAATTCATTGGTATAATGAATCTAAAATACGTTCATATGTTAGTGATTAATTATGATATCCATTGACAAAACCTTCTATATAATTAATCTAGCATTTTAACTAAGCTATTTATATTAAGTCAAAGAAGCAATATAATGTTTTAGCTGAAAGTGTTTGAATCTAGTTTTCTTTCCTAATTTTACTAATTAACGGAGGAAATTTTATTTAAAAGTCAACATTGTAGAAATTTTTTTGTAATTACATAAGTATCAATCAATATTACATCACCAATGTTTTTGAAAATTACAGTTATTTCGTATCTGAACGTGAACGGAATATTTTGCTTGTTTCAAATTAAAGTTATATTTAGGGAGAAGGTCACTTCAAGCAACATTTTTCCTGTGATACAAACGGCATATTTCGTGGAACAGTTTAAATAAATTGTCTGACAATTTTTTCTTAGGCTTACTTCATTATTATTTTTAATGAGAGATTTTGATGAAAACGTTATTTAAAGAATATTTACGGATTAAAATGTGCACTAATTTTTCTAGTTTTGAAACCTTCCATGCTGTGCCATATATAAATTTGAAAGAAAGAAAGAAGGAAGGAAAAGGAACTGATAAAAATATGTAAAAAAAAAAAGCTCTCGTGAATTTCATTAAAAATGCTCTCGTTTAAAAAAAACAATAAAATGCAATAAATATGCGCAAAAACAAATTATACGATCATACAGAAAAGGCTATATGAAGTGACACACTATCCTTAAAGTTTTTTTAAAAAAAAATATCACAGGATTTTTTCAAATCCCATACCTTTTCTCACTTCAGCCAAAAATATTCATTTTCTCACTTAAAATAAAAAAAAAAATATTCTAAAAACTGTTCAGTCATATCTGAGAAAACTTACACGAAAAAAAAAAATGTCTTTAAGAATTGACGCTTGCTCTCTAAGTGAAGTATACGTCAAGAAATTTTCTCATCCTCAAACTCGTAAGCAAAATCCAAAAATAGCAACTTACCCCCATAACTACTTATCGTTCAGTGCGATATTTATGAAGATAAATTCGTATTTTAGAACATTCCTCTCAAAACTAATGTAAAACTAATGAATCCGTCGGGGGAGAAATATCAGCAATACGTAATCCAATTCGCAGTATCGATGCGGAGAATCAATGAGCTTATCAATGTTATAGGTTCTTGTGCAAAGAGCAGCACTCGTTAACTAAGAGCCGGATATTGAAGAACCTCTCAGGAACTTGACGGATAAGTGCAAAACTCTGTTTTAGATAAAAAATTATGAAATACGGCACAGTGAAAACTATTTTTTCTTTAAGAAAAAATTTTAAGTGACCTACCTGGTTGTTTCTTATTAAATGAATTCTATAGGGAACGAATTATATGACTGAATATTTACAGAAAATAGGTAACAGATATTTTTCAAAAACAGCATAAATAGGATGTAATATCTGGAATTATCCTCTCTTTAGAGTAACGCAATGGCTTATTGACGAGAAGCTTCGGCTCTCATTCGAGAGCAGCGGTTCTCAACCTGTGGTAAGCGTATCCCAAGAGGTCATGAGCGAGGGTCATTAGCGAAAAGAAAACAGTTATGACACCCCCACAATTAAAAAAGAACAAAATGATTTTTGAATTTACGATATAGTTAGAGCTTTTTATTAAGATTGTCAGTTGTAACACTCTCGATTCTTGAAAGGAGAAATTGCTGAAGAGCTCTCTCACCAGATACCATTCTGAAGAGCCTCTTCAATGGCAAAATGGCGAACTCAGAAGTTTTAGGGCTCCTCGCACTGACGAATGCACAGTGAACTTTTTAAAACTGCTATAGAGTAATTGTTGTCGCTTGCTGGCAAGGAACTTGTCGAACAGGGTTTTTTCATATACTTAATACTTATGTAAAAAATACACATAAAAGCAAATTAAGCACTGTTCTGGGTTTGAGTTTGTATTTATTCTCTTTTGATCCTAATTTTTCAAAATTTTGGTTTTCAATACTGTCATGAGCTCAATGAATTTTTTTACGGTTTGCTAAGCCGTGATTATGGCTACGCCAATCGAAATCGAATAAATAAATAGATCTTGAGAAGAGCGCGATTCTGCAGGGGCCGCGGTAGCCTAGTAGATAAGGCAGCGAATTCGTGGCCGGTGGTTTTTATCGTGTCGTTGGTTCGAACCTTGATCCCACTAAAGACCCGCCGTGTAGTCGGGATTGATGCACGTTAAATCTGTCGGGGCCCAAAGTCCTCCCGTTGGCGTGGTGTCGGCATTTAGGAGAGAGGGTGACAGCTCGGGTGTCGATACTTGACTGAGGTTCAAAATTACGAGGTCAGTCGCCAATAGACCGTGTTGCTCCTAGTGCGACGTTAATAAAACCAAACAAACAAATGTGCGATGCTGCGCATTCGTTGAATACGAATTTCTCTCTAGAAATGTAATTCACATCACCTTCTGATTTAAGGCTTTGAACCTTTTTATGTCTCTCTGTGTGTACGTCCAAATGATTGATAAATTGTTTAAAATCACATCGTTCGCGATAAAATTTGAAGCTCTTCCAAACCTTTTGAATATGATAGATCGAAAACAACAAATGCAGTCCCAAATATCTCATTAATTATCTTTTTCCAATCTTTGTGTTACTTTGTTTGCTTACTTTAAAAATAAGAATCTACACGTGATGTGTGAGGAAATAGATTATTTATTTAATTCAATATGCATCTTTTTTGGTGAAATTTTTAGAATCTTTTATGAGTGAAACAAATCAGAGGTTCAGGGAGGAGGGGGGTTGGGTTACTGAAATTAGAAACTCCTGACTTAGATCCTGGTTTAAGAGCGGAAATAATACCTGAGCAAGTATTTCATTATCCACATTACGTCATGAGATGACTCGAAGAATGTTTTTGAATTTAAAGTATAGCAGACTCCATCACTCCACGCGTTGTCTAAGGGGGAAACGAGGCTTAAACCACGACCCTTCGAATTGAGGGTCGTTGTTGTATCAACTAAGATCTCTCGACCCAAGAATTTGTAGAGAAAAAAAAATCTGTGGGTGTCGAATAGATATTCTAATGCGTAAAAGGAAATTATACTCAGTTTTTATTACTAACTACTGAA
This sequence comes from Nephila pilipes, assembly GCA_019974015.1. Taxonomy (NCBI): domain Eukaryota; kingdom Metazoa; phylum Arthropoda; class Arachnida; order Araneae; family Nephilidae; genus Nephila; species Nephila pilipes. Next base: position 77,179 of record BMAW01111141.1, on the reverse strand, counting down.
TTATTTTAATTCCATTCCATTGATAGTTTGAATTAGTTCTTAAAAATAATAGGTTGGTTCCAATTAAAGAATAATAATAGCTTCGAAACTGCTCTAATGATAACAAACAAAAAAGGCAAAGTTTTATTTTTATTTTTTCGAGAAAAACGTTACAAATTACTTTAATTTATCAATAGCGAATTCGATACAACTGTTACTATTTCACACCTATCACTCACTTTCTTAAAATTCTCTTACAAGAACCTATTTTCAGAACTCGACCTCTTTTTTTGATTTCGAAATTCAGTACAAACCATATTAATCCATTAACTGATCTAATAAAGCTTAAAAATATTTTCCAAGGTTACACATTTCATGAAAAAAGGAAAATACAGCGTATGTAATCCAAAACGAACGATTCGTGAAAACGTTGTACAAAATTACAATTTTTAACTTTCACGAAACGACGACTTCTGTGGATCATCTAGGATCAGTTTTACATTGAAATATTTCACTTAAATTGCCCGTGCTTTTAAAGTTAGCAAAATGAAATTATGTTTATTTCACGTTATTTATAACTTTGTTAATTTTTATATAGTAATTCAATCTAAAAAAGGACGTCTACCATCCGCGTATAACGGAGGTATAATTCTTTACAATCATAGTTTAAAAAAAATCAAACTTTTAGAACAACTGGAAACCCGATTCATCAGATTTAAGTTCTATATAAATAAGGTAGTTTCTTTTTTTCACATTTAGACTTTTTAAACTTAATTTCAAAAGTCTAATATCCTGAAAGAAAGCACCATCAGCCCGGATAGCTCAGTCGGTAGAGCGTTAGGCTTTTAACCTAACGGTCCAGGGTTCGAGTCCCTGTTCGGGCGTGTGTGTTTTTACTTTTAGGCTATCAACAGTCTCAATTAACGCACGGATTCATGAGAATATAATATGTATGTGGGAGTTCAATAAAAAATTTTTTAAGACAAATAGTTTCATTTTCAAGTAACTTTTTAAAACTTCCAACAACAACAACTCTAATTCTAATTACATTTTAAAAAAATATTAAACTTCTACTTTACATGCATTTAAAATTTTATTTTCAACATTCTTTTTAATTGCACTGGATACAAGGAAAATAGCCAAGTCGAACATCATACGGGAGATAAAAGCCAAATAGAGCTAAGGAATCCATATAAACCATCGCTACGAAATAAAATACCGAAATATTTATTTTCATGATGTAATAGTGTCTTGAAATTTGTACAAACCGCGGTTTATTCGAATTACTTGTAAACTGTATTTTGAAAACAAGATAGGATATGTTCCGCATTAAAATGGAAAATAAAGCAAAAAACGTCCAAATTGTAAATGTACATCGTTCAGATACAAGTCGTACATGTGACGATTTGCATCTGAATTCTAGATATAGTTTATATTTATTTCTTTCAAATCTGATTAAAGATACATATGTAATTTGTTTTTAGAATATATTTACAAATTCAATTTCAGATTTAAAATCCTTCAATAGTAATTGAAAGTAACCAAAATTTAATAAATTTTTATTACATTACATTTTGCACAAAATCAGTATATTTCAGTGCGAATATATTCTTATTCAAGTAAGTCTAAAAACACATTATTTTACATAGTATAAAAACCTTTTTTCTAAGTTGAACACAGACTTTCTTAAAATTATTTCCCCAAACCATTATATTTATAAGAGGCTTCTTTGTCACGTTGTGGTTCGAATATTTCATTTGCGCTCAAGATAAGAAGAAAGAAATTCAAGGGTGAATGTGATTGTTACGGGTTATTAAACGTCCCACTCAGAAGCAATACGGGGGCTATCAAAGTGAAGAGGACGACACCTAAGCTGTTGCCTTCCTCTCCAAACTTCCACACCATACCAAAGGGAGAGCGTGGACCTCGACTAGATTTAAGAAGCATCAGCCTCGCTACACGCCGAATCTTTAGTAGCAACAGGACTCGAACCCACGACTTGAAGAAAACAACGCCGGCCGCGAACCCGAGACCTTGACCACTAGGCTAAAACGGCCAAAGAAATTCGAGGGGGGGATCTACAACGAAAATGCAAATAAGTTCTTAAACTGATTTTAAAATGGACCACTTTTATCATATTTCATCCAAACTGATTGCAATAAAATAAAAACTTTAAACTTATCTTACTTTTATCTCTTTCTAAACAGAAGCTCTACTGTCAAACTTGCTGAAAATATAATTTTTACAGCCTGTTAACCTCAGGATTAACAATAGTTTGAATCTGATGGATATCATAAGTATCTTTGTTGTAAGAATAAATTTGCTTTTGATATCGTTGTTAAAGGCCTTGTAAAAGGGGAAAAAATCATTAAGTAACATTGAATACAGTTATGACATCCTTGGCAGCCACAAGATCTTACCTGAGATGTGGGCGTTACGCTCCTTGTCCCGCCCCCGCTTTGACGTAAAGCGTCATTCTCGGCTTCCGCTCTCGTTAAAGCTTCTTTCAGTTCTTTCACTTCCTTTCCTAAGCTGGTGGTAAGGTTGCGGGCAAGGCTGAGTTCTTTTTCCAATTCTTTAAACTTACTTCGATCCACATCTTGTCGCACAGCGGCCTGGTACTCACGCAACTGTGAGGAAAGAAGGAATATTTTGAGTTGACATACTGAAGTGAATTGAAAATCTTAAAATGAAACGAAATATCTGTAAATGTCGTTTACTAACTTTCGTGGCACAGAAATTAACATTATTCGTTCATTAAGGAAAGGAGAAAGATGTTTAAACCAATGCACTGCAAATGACAAGTAAACGTCTCTAGTCATTGGATGAGATGGGAGGGGGATGCTCTATTGTGTTATTTCTCAAATCGGCTTCATCTTTTTTTTCCTTTGATAGCATAATTTAAATCTATAATTAAGTTAGATTCATCAAACATGGCGCGGCTGCGTTAAACACATCTCGGTGACGCAGCTGGCTAAACTTTATACGTCACCTCAAGCAAGTATATTTAAAAACTTGTTGATACAGCAAAACACTGCTCTGGTTTTAAAACTAAACATGTTTGGATGACATGGATTTTTTTGAAATCTATGAATGGCATCAGGTTGTACATTCTAATCATTCGAAATTTCATGAGTTCCATTTCCTTAAGACTGCATGTTTTAATGACTGTGAACTCCAGCAAAATTCAAGGTATTATTTGTAAATGTGAAAAACAACAACAGAAATATTAAAAATTTGTAATATTTTTTAAACGTTTTCAGCTGTTAATTTTTTGTTCCAACTAAAAAAAAAGTGTTTTTCGAAACCACTGTATGAATATTCCGTGATTCAGAACCAGTCAGATGATGAGGTAGACATTTGAGATGGTACTCTGCTCTTTACATCCACATCAAACAAAAATGAGGGCTTTGACACGTGATATATTTAACATGATGTTTTAGCCACTAGAATATAAGTCTTTCGATTTGTGAGTCTCTAATCCACCAACAGTTGGTTGCGAGTTCGTTATTCTAATAATTATTTTGTCGTGGCCTTTTATTCAATGAATTCTAAGTAAATAAACAAAATGTTGCACTTTATTTCAAGACTACTTTGATAAGTACTCTCTCTCTCTCTCTCTCTCTCTCTGTATATGTATATGTGCCGTCTCTTGCTCCTCTACTCATGATTTGCTCCATAAAATTTCACCCAGTCAATTAAACAATCAGACAAATAAATTTTCAAGCAATTTTTACTTTTGACTAAGAAAATTCAGTAATCAATTTTGTATCATGAATGCAGAGCGGAAATTTCTACGCATCTTCAACTAAATGTAAACTGAAAATTCTTCTTATCTTAATAACCACAAAAGTAGGTCGGTCAGGAATAAATAAACTGGACTCAATTCCGATCTCAGCTATCCAAAAACCATTTAATCTTCTGGCATCAATGTCGTCTACATAAATTGCTCTTCCAACTTCAAAATCTTCTGAGCCTTTTAACACGTGCAATCTCCCTTCTTTTCTATTCACTACATTTCAATGCATAGTTATGCTAATTTACATAAATTATGGTTTATTCACAAGTCGATGTTCACATATAAAATAATGTTATATCGCAAGGTTAGTTGAAGGGAAATATGCGAGAGAACTCGTTACTATACATAATTCTTTCTTCTGTTATAATAAAAACTAGCTAAGTTTAACTTATAATAAAATATAGATTCATATTTATCCCATTTCGAAACAGTTAAGCGCAATTCGAAATATTTTCGAGTTATAATCTAACAAACAAAATTAAAAATACTTTACGCTCTCTCGTGTTACATGTATTTCTAAAGAATTCCATCTAAATTAAATCCTTCATATAACCTAATATATTAGAAAGAAAAACTCGTAATCAATGTAAGTTATTAAGTAATCCAAAGTGTCGTATTATATAATTTTGAGCAAAAACACACACACATATACACCTACTTACAGTATCATTATACTTTCTTTCCTTTTGCTGAAGTGTGATCCAATTTTTAGGATAGCAAATATCTCTTATTAGTTAACAATCTCTCTGTCTTTCAGAATTAATAGCTAACGACAGTTGATGGTCCATAATGTAACCTTAAATTTTCATATAAGTAAAATTATCAATAATTTCGATAATTAAATGTAATGACAACCTTACCTTATCATCCAAACTATGTCGGTCCAATTCCAGGAGCTCGCATTTCTTTTCTGCCTTTCTCAGCTTGAATTGCAAAACTCGACAGTTCTTGTTGGCGGTCTCCAATTCTTTCTTTAGACCTCGGAATTCTGAAGCTTGGTCTTCACGGAAATTGTCGTGAAGTTCTTCTAACTCTTGTTCCAGATCTCTAACCTGCATAAAAATGGTTTGATTTCTTTGTTGGTAAAAAGGTAATGATCATTCCATTAAATAATAGATAATAATGCGAGAAAAACAATGATAGATTATTTGGATAAATTCTATAAATTCAAATCAAGATAATTATCAGGATTTAGATTCTAATGCATGCTGCCTTCCAACTGATACAACATAAAACACAGTTAACTTGCATCTAAATTCTGACCATGAGTGCCAGACAAAAGTAATGAATATGCATTTGTCCATGCTATTTCTTGCTAATTTTTGTTTTGAAGTCATTGTTAAACGTTTAGAGAGTATTATGGCGGTTTCAAAATTGTTTTTATTTGTTTCTAGTCATTTTCATAGTATTGAAGGCATGCATTTTTTCTTGAATAAAAAATGAGAGGATTAAATATGATTCACTTCCTTTTCGCAAATCATCCGCTTTTTGAAAATATTTTATAACATTGTTTTATCTTATGCAGTGTTAAGAATAAATTATTTGGATATGGATTTTTCAAACTGATAAATTATTATAAATTGATAAAGTTCTATATATGTATAAATGTAGTTATATTTCTTTTAACAGTCTTATAAGTCAATGTATAAATTTAGCTATATTTCTCATAAGTCATCTTTCTAGTATCTTACTGGATTTCTCGTTTAATAATTTTAAGTGTAATTAATATTCGGAATTGGAAATTATCTTCTCGGAAACAACTTAGCGAAAAGTTCTATTCGAGATATTTTGTTTTAAAAAATATGATAGATGCGCGCTTGTTTGTTTGTTTCTTTAGAAATATGCACATTTTTACTGAAAGATACAAATATCTTTTTAAATTATCAACGTGACAGAATAAAAAAAACATTTTTTTTAAAAAAAATGTAGGAATTTCCACAGTTTTACATAAACTTCAGGACACAAGATATCCTTTTTAATTAATCAAAAAGGAATACCTTTAGTGTGTCTCGAAAATACTACGTGAGGTTCATAAAAATAAATATATGTAAGAAAGCATCTGCAAATGAATTTCAATGTCATTTACAAATTAATTCATCAATAAAAAAAGGGGTGTGGTTTTAGATTCGATACGAATAAAAATGTTTAGAGTTTGTAATGTAAGTCTTACTTTTCTTTAAAATCTTTGTTTCTTTCTGACACCATTAAAAAGAATGTGTGTTCATATTTCGTTAATTAGTCAAAAAGAAGTTAAATTTTACGCACACACAGTTTACAATTAATTGTTAAAATATATTTGTTTTATTAATATTACCAGGTAACGCATACTGTTTATTCAACTTTATGATAAATTGTAACAAAAGATTCTCAAAAACATTTTAATACCTGAACATTTAGTATTAAATTTTTATTTAAGAGCATTTTCAGCAAGAATATCAAACTTTTTGCACAATTTCCTTTTACTGTATCAATTATTGTTGTATTTTTCTGTCCGGTTTCATTAAACTTAAATCAATATCAATCAATCAAGATGCCCATCTTCTAGTATTCATAACAAAGTTCTAAGAAAATGTTCATATGTGTTATTTGTATCTCAATTATATACCCTTGAAAGTTATTGATGAATTTATTTGATGTTGGATCGCGATAACTTACGTTCGACAGAATGAAGCGATATTTCAATTTGTTCACTTCCATTGTTGCCAACCTTCTTAAATACTCTTAATTATTTAAAATTCCATAGCAGAAGCACTAGAATAATGTTTTAAAACAGTTAAAAAAGCAGCCAAAAACAGCCTTTGTTTCCTGAATTCGAAGACAATTACTGAAATCAAATAAAAACAATAATCTAGTTTTCAGAAGTATAAGCAAAACCCTCTTAAGCAGCATCACAATTATAAATTCAAGATGGAGGAGAGGGACTTTTTAAAGTATCCAATTTTTTTATTTGCTCGAAAATCATATTTATTTAATATTAAAACTCATTCAAATCACATTTATTTTATGTATAATTTTTTTAAAAAAAAATAATAAACGCTTCTACGTGGCAAAAGATTAAAATAATAATAATAATAATTTTCTTCTTCGTCCAATAAGATTTTAAATGAAAATGTTCTAAAAATGACATTTTATCAACTTAAAAAAGAGAAGATTTTTTAATCAAGCATATAATATGTTTCACTAAAAACTGAAGTGTTATATACTTCCAACTGTTTAATTATCTAACTCAATCATCCAACCCCCCCCCCCTACCTTTAACTTTTTTTTTGGTTGAAGATCAAAATCAACCAAATTTTGTGTATTAAGATGACGGTTCGAGTAAGTGTTATTTTGATTTCAAAACAGTCTTTTTTGGTGAATAATAAATTTTATTGAATTCCTTACAGTTTAAGGCGTTTTATTATATACATAAAACGCTTTAAACTGTAAGGACTGCTTAGTCCTTTATCGTAGAAAAATACAGAAGCTTGCACACAATTAGTTGAACACGTTTATTCGTTAGGCTTAATTGCCGCTACAATAGAAACGTTGCAAGTAAGCTCAGTCAACATTCGGACTGTTGCCAATCCGGCAAAGCGCAAATGTTGCAAAGTTGTTGTTGCCAGATTTACAAGTATTTTAAATATTAACAATTTTCAAAACTTAACAATAAAGTAATATTTACAATTATACAAACATAAATACAGTTATTAAAATAAAATCCAAAATAGTAATTTAAATATGCCAAAATATAGAACTATGAAATTAAGAGTTATCAAAAAATTGAACAATCATTGTCCCAATAAACTTTAAACATAAAAAATTAAAATTCTAATTCTAATTATTATAAAAACAATTATAACTGAATAAAGTTCATTTTTCTCTTTTCAATATCAATGGTTCCCCCGAAGCTGAATTTGTGTCGACAATTTAGTCAAGTCTGCTTAAAGTTAATTGTTTGAAGACGAATACAAACATCTGAATTTTCGGTAGTTAAGCTGCTCCTGTTGTTACTTAAAATAAATTTGATGCATGAAAATATTTGCTGACATTTATAAGTTGAATTGAATGCGGTTAAAATGGTAAAGTCGATTTTTTTCAGACATGAAAACTTGGCAGGAAATTATGCTCAACACGCTGATATCATGAAAAGATCAAAATGTTCTAATTTTTCCAAATCATTCCGCAATGTCTTGAATTTATTTGTCCATAACTCCGATTTTTTACAGAGTAATTATTTTTTAAACTAAAATTAAAATTTTAAGATACTGAAAATACTACAATTAAACATTTTCTTCTACTTTGTTGGGCTTTATTATAATAGTAAACATTTCGTCCTGCCCCGTAAAGATTTGATATCGACTTTAAAATTCACTTTTAATGCACAAAATCCAGGTTTCGAGCATATTAAAATTGCTCTCCTCGATCTTTTCTTTTTCATGTTACCCTTTTAACAAGGAAAAGTAACGAAATTCTTTCAAATAAAAACTCTTTCACTCCTCGTATATTTTCAAAACTGTGAGTGGTTATTTCTTAAGAGTCATGGGGGAAATCATTATAAACATTCATTAAGTCTATTAAGAACAAAAGTCTTGAAAAGCATTGTTTGTTATTGGGTCCGAGATCATGTTTACAGATTTCGTGAAGAAATATTTGCATCTCTTTAAGACACTCTCCAAATACAATTCGAATTTTGCCTCTACTTTATCATCATATTTCCGAATGTAACAACGAATTTCCATTTTTCGAGTCAACACCTTCAAAAAAGCTTTGAAATACCTGTGTATTAATGCTGATCGTGCTATTATCATAGTTACGATCTTAACAACCATTTCCATCACGTCTTTAAGTCGCTGAGTAGATGCATTTGAAAATATTTCCTTCAAATTTGATACAATGAAACGATAAAAGTAAGTGGTTCATTTTTCATTAGTTTGACATATCCAACAGCTTTTACTGTCACAGCAAGAGCATCATCAGTTGTTACGGAAAACAATTTATTTCTTAATTACAATACTTGCACATTTTTGAAATTAGTAAACTTTTGAAATGGACGAAAAATATCAATACTTTTCAATGATTTAGTTTATCTGGAAGTGGGTGGAAAATTCATGAAAAAAATTAGTGAAAATTGATAAACAGTGCTAGATAATAGAAGTGTTGGTGGTATAATAAAAAGCTAATTATCTCGAAATTATTTTTTATCTTTAGTTTTGTAATCGAATATTGTATATGATCCAAACTGAGCTTGTGTGGTGTGTATTCCACCTCATGAGCATCAATGTAAACACTGGGCACTAAATCGAACCGGAACAAATAATTGTTTAAATTTCCGTAGTAAATTAAATTTGAGTTAACTTAAAATCGGTTGAAAAGTGCTTACATTTTAATCTCCGAAAAAGGGATGGGAAAAATCTTTTTGTCCATATAGCTTTAGATGAAGCAAGAGATTAATCATTCCAATCCAAAGCTGTTTTTTCATCAACGACAATTTTCCAGTGAGATATCGTGATATCATTAAATCGATATCTCGATATGTCACTTCTCTGAGCAAATTGATCCGTTCTTGCCGAGTTTACCACTATTGGCCCCAAACATTAAAAAAAATGAATCTCAGCAACAGTTTCAAGAGAATACAAATAGAGTGACAATATTATCTTTTTAAATAAATTTATGTGTTTCGGACAATGTATTCAAGAATTTTACTATACATTGATAAGAAATGTAAAAAAAACGATACATAATGCTTATAGAAAACTCCACACTTTATCCGGCTGTCAATATGTTATATTTTGAAATTTTCTGAAGTAAATTTTGCACGAAAGTTTATTTGCGAAAATATCGTAAAAGAGAAAATCTCCTCCGTGTTGCCAAAAATACTTTGTATAGTTTTATAAAAAGGTTCACTTTAATTTCATTAAACTAACATTTCGCTTTATAAAAGAAGTCATGAAAAATAGAAACTCGTCTTTCTTCGAAGATAGTTTTTTCTCCTTTTGAAGCGAATAAAACTAAGATTGAAAATAAAAAGAGAATAGTCAAATTTTAGAAGAATCCTCCTAAATAATGAGACATAGTTTAAGAAGTTTGTGTCTTATAAATGGATTTGGTGAATGATTTTTTTCATACATGCATTATTTATCATACATTTTTAAAACATTTGAGTAAAAAAATGGTTCGTAATTATTGCTTGAAACATATTTACAGTAAGAAAATTCAAATTTTCGTAACCCGGATGAAGCGGATGCTTGTTTTTTTCGCATTGTTGTTCAAATAGATATTTTAATTTAATTCTAGGGGTAAGATTTTCGTTCCCTACCAACATGTATGACCTAAATAGCTAAGTGGTTATGGTCGCAAGCCATAATATTGAAATCTTCGTGATCGATGATATACAAATCGAATCGAGAGTTCGAATCCTGGTTCTACTAAAGACCAAACAAAGAGAATTTCTGCACATTAAACGGATTAATACCTCAAAATTCTCACGTAGTGTGGAAATTGACGAGTGTGTTTCAAATTCTGTTGTTGGCCCCGCCACATTTGACCCTGGTTGAAAATAACGAGATGTGTTGTCAAGAGCTCTCGCATTGCTTTAGAGTGACACATTAATTCATATCAACCAACTTATTAATATCCCCTTGTCAATAATTCAATAGTAATTTTTTTAAATGTTACATTAAAAATGTCAGCAACACCTCTCTACAAAACAACTTTTGCATTTATCCATGAAAAAAAATTTAAGTGTAAGGGAAATCGGTCCGCTTAACGGAAATATCAATTTCGTAGATCCAACTAACGAATGTAATTCTGAAATGAATTATCTTTGAACTGAATTAAGTAGTACTATAAGCATTCTGTAATTATTTTCCGCATGCCGTGTGCTGTTTCAATTACTGTACTCTGATTGGTTAGAATCAGTCATTATGTTATACGGCTAGGAATCACTCACATGATAATCAAAGAAACTCGTACAGCATATATTTCCTTTTTAACTTGTTGACTAATCAAATTTGACACAGCGACACTAAAGATCCTTAAAAAAATATACCGTTTCTTTCAAAAACGGATGTTTCAAAGAGAAAAACTAATTTAGTGTTATAACAAACTTTTTTTTACTTGATCCTTGTCCAGAATTACTCAGTGAAAATTCCACCTACACTTGGCAAAGACATTTCTGTGATGGCCCACTGTAAGGCTACTGAGTTTCATTCCCCCTGTCTAGCTGGCTGTAACTCAGATCATTTGCGAGTGTACCCGTTCTCTCTCTACGATTTATATATATTTTTTCTTTCTCTTCTTTTCTCCTATTAATAAATAACATACGCACGCCTGTTTTTATGAGTTTGGGTAGGATTGCGCCTAAGAAATAGAGCCGTTTAAATCTTGCGTAAATATTTTATCTCTATTTTTTTCAAAAAAAACTCCGGAAGGTTCCTCAGAACTTCTGTTGAGTACTGTCATTACGAGCCAACAAATTAATATGCCTCATATATAAAGACATGACATCTTTCAATGGTGGTACATATTGCGTAGGCGTAGCTATAAATGAGAGTCTTAAGAATAATCGATATTCAACAAAATTTTGGTATGATTTATTTTAAGAGCAATGAGAATTAGGAAATATCGGGCTGTGTTAATTAGAATTCCAAAAGATGAATTTGAAGGGTATCAATAATTATGAAGAAAATTAGAGGATTTAGCATTATGATAGAACATTCCCTTTAACAAACAAAATATGAAACATAAAAGAGATCATAGCATTATCAACGTAGGCAGATTTAAAAGCTCTTTTAGGTTGGAATAGTATTATAACAGGCATTTGTTTTTCGAATGACAAGTTGTCATTGATGAATGTTTGTGAGCTAACATGGAAATTTGAATTAATTAAGATGGCAGTTTTTCTGACCAAAATGTAGTTATTGATCATATTCTAGAGATGCCGTTATTATAAAATATACCATGAAGGTTATTAACGTTAGGATTGGTTAAAGATATTCACTATGATACCATACACTCAGGATTGAATCAATGCACTTTGTGGAACTCTACGGCTTTAAAAAAATTCCGAATCCTATCCAGCCCTTTAAAATCAAGTTATATAATAGTTTATTCTGCAAAAGTAAAGAAAAATAACTGTTTCCCAGGCTGCTATCCAAACAGCTGCATTAATAATACAATCCTGTATACAAGGAAGGATGCTATTGCTTTTTTAGACTCGGTGGAGAAGTTAACATACTTCAAGAACAAAAGAGCTAAAGATTCAGAGACACAAGCAAAAACAAATTCAATTTTAAGATACTTCTTCGTATTCTTATTTATTTTTAGATTTCATTCTAAGTGGTGCATTTATTTTTAAATGTTGCAGCAAATGTTAGATGTTGTTATTAGATGGCAAGAATTTTTAATTTTTTATGCAGAATTCTAAAAAAATATTACACTGGGCTGTTGTAAAAGACTTTGATTTCCAATCCAAAGCAGGATCAAAATAGGAATAGCAGTGCAACAATAGGTATGATAGGGCCAAGGGTAAAATGGGTCACGTGATTGATGTGCCGAAAAGCATAGTTCTTTAATACGGAAGTTGTATAGATGGGTCAATGAGATTGAGTCTTCTCTCCCGTTTTCTCCATTCTCTCTCTCTCTCTCTCTCTCTCTCTCTTTTTTTCTTCTTTCCCACTTGATTACTTAAGACTATATTCACATAACGTTAAAGAATAGAACATATACTCGGTATATTCTTTCAGTCGGAAAAATGCTCTAAAATTAAAATTAAATTATCACTTCACTGACCAATATAAAAGCAATCTGTTATACAACACTTTTTAATTCTATTTTAATCATTCATTGTTTTTTTTTCCTATCCTAAAATATATTCCATAGTTCTACAATGTAATCCTACAATTATAGTCAACTTTAACAATCAGAGTAAAAAATGGCATATTTTTAAAATAATTCAAAATTTTAAGTACGGAATGTTGTAAATGGATTTACGTGATATAAACCACACGAGGTTATTTTTATACTGGAACATTTTTTTTCTGTCTTAAAATGTGTTCCAAGTTATGTAATGTTTACTTGTATCTAGCTTAGAAAATTTCCAATGTGTCAAGGTCTAAATGTTTCGCTTGAATATGTCGCCAAACACGAGCTTGAAAACTGACTTTTTCTTTTTTCTCTAAAAATAAATTTTTTTTTCAAAAGATACATGAACTACAAAGAACAAATGACTCAAGGATAAATAGAAAGAATAGCACACTTACTTCCTTCTTGATTTCCTCATTTTCTTCCATGAGTTCTTCGCTCAAAGCCTCAGACTGAGCCAACTTGATCTTCAGGGTCTCGACATTCACGTTTGATTTGTTTGAAACAGCGATTTCCTGTTTCTTGGCCAGTTCCTGTTTCAGTTTGTTCATCTCATCTTTAAGCTCCTTTGACTCCTTTTTGAGATTCTTGGACTCCAGTTTGCTTTCCGACAGTTCTTGTTTGAGCTTCTTGTTCTCGTTTTTAACTTCCTCCTGGGAAGACTGCATTTCCATCAGCTTGTTCCTCATTTTGGTCAGTTCTTGGGCAGTCTTCTCCAAAGCTTCTTTGTCCTTGTCCAAGAGGGCTTGCTGTTTCTTCTGGAGATCGGACTTCTCGCGTTCCAACCGGACACAAACATCTTCCTTCGTTTTGAGCTGCTTCTTAAGATTTTCTACGGTGTCTTGGAGTTCTTTGATCTTGTTTTCGAAGTCTTTCTGGGCTTTGGTGGTGACCTTAAGCAAACAAAAATGAGTGAAATTATTAAATTTTCTTTTTCATACTATAAACAACATGCTAGAGGAGTGTAAGAGTTAAAATGAAGAAACAAGGAAAAATAACCAAAAATAATGACAATATTTGATTTTAAATGCATTAGATAACAAACTTATTTTTTAAAGAAATTCTTTAAACCATATTAAACTGTTTAGTTTTTATTTCCTGTTTCTTATTTTAAAAAAATGCTCAGAAAATGTATAAATTACATGTCCTACAATATCACATTTGAAGAAATGTTTTAAGATGTCTTATAATAAATTAAATTGACGAATTATCTTCAGCATCTTTCAACGAATCAGAAAACAAATGTAAGTAATTATTTCCAATGGCAGCGATTTGGAAGGGGGGACAAGGAGAAAGAGACACAACCCCCCCCTACTACTACTTTTTCGGAAAGAAATTAAATTTTTAATCGATTTTATCCACCTAAGAAACTAGAGAATATTGAACAAAACATTTGTATAAATACTATCGTCTTGTTCACTTATTTTTTTCCCATTCAGTTCTTTATTGATAAATTTACTTCCTGGAAATATGTACCATATGTAATGACATTTATCACGGGGTGATTATCAATTTTACGCTGATTCCTCCTGGCCCCTTCTCTATTAAGGGGCCCGGGTCCAAGAAACATTTACAATCATTCTTTTGGAAAATATGAGATTTACTACCACGAGGTGCTCGAATGAACTTTCTATTTTGTCTCTGGCAGTCAGGAGCAACAAACCCCTGGAATCCTCTAGCGATCTTTCTCTATTATAGACCCTTGTCTTTGCCATTCCACTCCCATTTTCCTTCCCATCCCTCTTCTTTATTTCTTGTTTTTATGCATTTTTACCAGATCACCGATAAATTAACATGTATTTTGGTAGAGTTTGGCCACATTTGGTCCTTGCACCAATCAAACGAACCAACCAAGTATTTAAAAAGCACATAAATAAAAAACGGAGATTGGAGAACATAAGCAGGAGAGTAGATACACACAAAATTTAAAAATTTAGCTACAAAATGGTAAGCTTTTGAATCGCTTTTTGTTGGATTTCTGTGCAATTCGGACAAAGAAATAAAATTTGACAATTTATTCCAACTTTTTTGTGACTTAGTTTTAATACTATTGTGTAATTTTGTTTTGAATTTTTGATTAATACTATACAGTATAACTTTAATCAAAGGAACAATGTTACTCGTGTGTTACTACTAATTAGAAGTATTTCGAGAAATAAAAAAAAATTAACAGTGATAATTTCAGTAAGAAAGTATGGTTTGCTTAAAATTAATACCAAAAAAGGATAATTTGTATAAATCCAACCAGTGAGTGATTTGGTACGTAACAAAACGGTTAGCCGTGATGCATGAGCAGGACCGGCCATCTGGAAGGTGAGGCGGATACTATGCATAGGGGCTCCACGATTGGGGGAGGGGAGGGCAATATGATCAAGAACTAAAATAATGCACTCTTGCACATGAAAACTTGACAATATTCCTATCGTTGTCAGAACGGCGAATAGTTCATTTTGTCGTAAATATTATTATTGTAGATGCTTTATTTTGACAATCTTCAAACTAATACTTGATGATGCGAATGGTTAGTTTTTGTTATTTGATTCAGGGAACTCCCGACCATCCCCCCCCAAAATGAACTTTTTAGTCAAGCATGTGTGCAGAACACTTAAATGCACTTGATGTATTAAGCATCCGAAAAGAAATTGCAAAAAATTGTAGTTTTTCGGAAGTAATTCATATATTAGGAAAAACAAAATCACGCATTGAATAAACATGCATTAACAATATATGTTCGTGTTTGTAATTTTTTTACATTAAAAAACATTTAGGGCCCTGAGAATTATCTTTTTAAAATTTCGTCTGTCATATCATCATTCCCTTTCAAAGCAAATATTATCTTGATTATACATAACAGTCCCCTTTTTCTTTATCTCAGCCAGAATAATTTTTGATTGTTCGAAATGATAAATTCAGAATGTACTCATGTTTTTGAGCCATTTGTACAGAATTTAATTAATAAGATTCCTTTAATATCCCCCCATAAAAAAGAACCATGGAAAAATTCACCAAACTGATTTTCATTGATGGAAATCGAATAGTGTTTGATATTTTGGCTGTTATTTCGTCACTGTTCAATTCGTCACTGTTTTGATTGAAAACAACTTTTGATAGCTTTTTGGGAAAGGACCAAATTTCGCTAAGTCTATAATTCTGATATATTTTTAAAAGATTTTAATTTTAACATCCATAATTCTGTAATACTTTTAAAAGTTCTTAAAAATGTCACTTAAACAGTTGTCTCTACAACGAACATTAAGACGTTTAGAAAAAGAAAAAAAATTCAAGTACATTATCTTCAATTCAAAATTTTTAGAATGAAGATCTGGAAATCTTCAGTAAGAATTCATCAACACTAAACTGAGAATGTTTGTTTCAGTCCAATACTGTTTTAGTTACTGTTTTTGTCCATTTCAAGAATAACTTCTACCCCAACAATAAGAATTTCTTTTAGTAGAATTATTTAATTAACTTAACCAATCCTACATTTTCTAGCTTAAGAAATTGTTTTAAACATTTTCAATGCACATATTAACCATGGTTTAAAAAAAAATTCCGTTTAACGTGAAACTAGCATTGTATCGAATTATTGGTGTAGACTTCGAAAATCTGACTTAGATTACAAGGTGTAGGTATCAGCTGGTTCTTTAATTCTCAAACTTGCTACCAATTCGTTTTTAGAAGTTTTGAGATCTAATTGGAGTTAACATGCAGAAATTCCTATAACTCCAACGATTGTTTTTAGGCCCTAGCCAACACATGAACTTGAAATTATTATTTGAGTAGTTCATGAGTTCATAGGGAAACCAAATTTATATAAAACATAGTAAATAACTAAAATTATTACTTTGTTTAACTATATATATTCACGAGGTTCTTATCCTAATAGAAGTAAAATAACAGACATGCCCAAATTAAGATATAAATAGAATAATTTAACTGTTTAAATAGAAGATGGTAAGATCATTTAAATTGCAGCCGAATAAAAAGCAAGATAGAAATTATCCTGCTTCAAAAGTAGGCTTATTTAAGATTAAATCAGCATTACAGCTATAGCTTTAATTGCAGACATTCCATTTGAGCAAATGGTGGAAACCAAAATTCCAATGTCCCATTGACTTCACTTAGCTTCAGCCTTTCACATGTAATAATAATCAATTTCTGGAAGAAATGTGGGTTTCATTGGAATAAATGGAATTGATACAACGGAATAAAAACATAATTAAAGTAATCAAAATAAAGCAAGAACACAAACAACTAATTATACATCTATACAAATCGTCTATATAGTGATATTTATACAAATGAAACAAAAATCCAAAAATAAACTTAAGTGGTATCAATTTTCAAATTTGAAATTATATGAACACTAAGATTTAGAAAGATTTAAAAAGCACTGCACAAATATGTTACAATAAATTGCTGTTGTATTTGCAGTCTAGTTTTGATGTACCACAAACATCAGAGTTATTCTCAAGAATTTTTCAAATGCCCTAATATGAGCCTGAAAGCAAAATCTTGAATCCAATTTCTTAAAAATTTAAATGTGAAATATGTTCATTAAAATTATTATATGGTTAACAAAACTTTTGAGATCATTAATAAAAATTTTGGGGGAAATCACTTATCTGTCACCATTGATTTACTCGTTAAAAATATAAGGCATTGATCATTTATTATCATATCAACATTATGACTCCTTTTGTAACACATCATTTCCGTCATACCTTTTAATATCACCTTAATACAACACTTAAATATTTGAAAAATGACAGCCATCAGTCTCGAACTAGTATTTTTCAAAAAAATTAATTAATTAAAAAAAAAAACCTAGGTTTGAGAGTAAGAGGGAAACGAAAGTGTAATATTATTGACGTCTCTTTCAAACTACAAGACATGCCTTTAACACAAAAAACTCGGCTTAAAACTGGAATGCATCTTATGCTCTGAAGACAACATTAAAATACAAATCTGTATACTTTATCAAAGCCCAATCACTGGCACATTATGTTAATAAATTTAGTACAGTTCTCCAGTAACGGTAGCTTGGTACATAGGGTAATCCAAACTGTGAGTAGCATGTACATCAACATTCTTTTATAAGTGAAATGGCAAATTAACTAGATTTAATAATAATTTTTTTTTCGAAAAAATAGCTCCTAAAATATGGAACACATTTCATGGTTCGAAAAACACGGTAATGTAAGCAGAAGCAAAATTCCATCAAAGAAGATCAATAGATGATCTTCCTTTAAAAATCCCTTCCTGTAACCCACACAAACAGTTCTACAAAGTCCTATGGTCCTCCTAACCCAACTTTTACACCAAACGAGACGAACTGCGCAGTATCTGGTGTTAAAACATCAGTTTAGATTGTATCATGACTGGGTGCCATAAAAATGCGTCCTACCACCTCCATTCAAGAAAGGCGAACATTGTTATGATGAAATGCTGCAGTGGCATTTATCCAATAGTTTGAGCGTCATGCATTCATCTTGTGCTTGTCATGCGAAATTTCTACTAAGTGTTCGGGGCCTCGGAATAAACCACTGAGGGAAGGGGCGCTTCGAATCCTTATTGGTTGTCTCTCATCCATCACGTCTGCTTTGAAAACTATCTTTTTATTTCCACTGCATATCCGATTTTACTAACGAGGGTGGCAGGTTGGATTTTTCGAAACAAGTTGCCACATCAGAATTCGGCTTCTTAGACAAATAAACGGTTTCATGCCTTCGCTTTAAATTTGAAATCTTTTGTTCAAAATGTACTTTGCTAAATAATGTTTCTCTTTTGAAATAGAACACTGAAGCGATTATTCCAGTTGCTTGTAATTATAACGATGAAATGAAAAAATATCCGTGTCATTTTGTTGTGTAGGAGGAACGAACTAGTCTTAAGTCATTGATTAGATTGAGAACATATTCTATAAAGATAATTAAATAAGCAAAATAAATGAGCAAAAAGAATAAATTGTTAATTTTTTAAAAAAAACTAAATTTAACTCAAAATAATATCCAATTTTTAAACTCATTTTTTTGTTTAACTCAATAACTTAAAACTTTTAACTGCACAATATGTGTTCCAAATTCCAAAACATTATCCTTCATTGCTCAAAATGTATTTTTCTTCGCCGATTTTAATTTACACTTTCCTTAGCAGAGATAAAATTTCTGAAAAAAAACTTTATTTATCTCTGTTTTGGAAGTTTTCAGAGAAAATTTCGCCTATTTCAATTTCGCTTTCATTAACAAGTTTATAACTATTTTTTATAATAAACTGTACATTCAGCACTAATAAGTATCTTGGAAAACCCTAAACTGCTTTTAAAATTATTAATTAAACTGTACATTGATATTCAAAATATGATTTATAAACATAAAAAATGGAATTATTTATATATGTCGATATTACAACAAATTTCAATCAGTTATTCATTTTATGTCCAGAATAAAATTCTTTACGATCAAATTTTTCTATGCTATTTGGATTAATATTTAATTATATATATGCAGATATAATTTTCAATCATTTTCTGAAGACTTCATTTCTTCTTCATTTTCTATTTTTTCTCTATTTATATATTATTAAATTTTTATTTTTATTAAATGTTTCTTCAATAAATAAGTTTTTTTTCAGTCAAGATGATGACTCAATTTTAATAACATATAAGTTAAAAATACCTTTATAGTTGTTTTTTATTTAATTTCAGTAAAAAAATATTCACAAAATAAATGTCGTCTGCGTAAAATTCACTAAAATTCCGAAAATTAAACGTTGGAGAAAATAAAAATAAAATTTGTTTGCTCTGTAGTTTTTGAAATTCCGATGCAAATAAATTATGAAATATATTTTTAAATAAGACTTAAATAGATTGTAATAGACACTGATAGTAATGTTAAATGATTAAATCTTGAGGTAAATATATCACATATTTTTAACAAATATGAAGAAAATAATGAATAAATTTCTTACTATTCGAAATTTATTTCTTTATTCCACATCCATGATTTGCAGTAATTAACGATTTTCTTATATTTATCAATGAACGAGCATTAAAATTAGTTTATTAGACGTTTTATTTCATCGTCATAAAACGACTCAGTTCAATTATTTAAATGCTTTTCATTTATAATTAATTGTATATTTCATTATTTTTTTGATTTATAAAGCCTAGTACATGTTTATTCAATATTTATACTGTGTTATTAGATTATGTGTAAAAGTTTCATCTATTC
The DNA here is from genome assembly GCA_019974015.1 of Nephila pilipes. NCBI lineage: Eukaryota > Metazoa > Arthropoda > Arachnida > Araneae > Nephilidae > Nephila > Nephila pilipes. The sequence continues at coordinate 57,325 of BMAW01111141.1, read as the reverse complement.
ATTTTTATGGAGCGGTATTTGGAATGATAAGTAATACAATAAGAGAGAAAAAAATATTAAGAGAGAAAAAAAAAAAAAAGGATTTTTTTTTTTGTTTTATAGATACATACTTATCGTTTGCTTATTAGTTTCTACGCCCAAATCTTCTTAATTATTAGTGATATTTTATAAACAATTTTTTTCTTATTATTTTAACGAGATAAAGTACAATAATCTCGTGGCAAAAAAACAGCATAATGGTTTTGTGATACAATCTTATTCCCGCGTGGTCTGTCAACTTAAATATTACTTGAATCACACATTTAAATTTCAACTTAGTTCAAATCTAGGTAAAGTAATTAAAATAATCCATTATGTTCCAAAACAGATTTTATTAATTAACTAATAAAGAGGATACTTTCAAAAAATTATTATAAGTTCAAAATAACTTAAATAATTTCTATTTTTACCTGAGCAAAAGATGATTATCCTATTAATTTCTTAAAAAGAAATAATTTTTAAAAAAATTATATATATATATATAATTTTTTTATTCTTGGCTTTTTATATCTTCTTATCTTCATTTTCTATTTTCTCTCTCATTATATTTTTAAATTTTTATTTTTATTAAATGTTTCTTCAATAAACAAGTTTTTTTTTCAGTCAAGATGGTGACTCAATTTTAATTTTGTTTTAGATTTACTTTTCATTTTTTTAAAGGTGTTTTTATTAGTTATTTTTTAATTTGTAAAATATAGTTTTTTTTTTAAATATCTTTTCTTTAATTTTTGTTTAGTAATTTTAACAAGTAAATTTTTTTGATTTATTTTAATCTATAAATTTACTAGTACAGTTTCATTTAAATCAATTAATCAGTTTCTTCTTTGAATTCTCTAATGGAGCAGAAGTGGTAGGCGAGAGTGAGCATATGCGTACGTAAATTGGTAGTGTTTTAAATGTTTTTTTTTTTTTTTTTTAAAAATTGATAATAGTAATGTTTGTCCAATTTATTTATTTGCAATTTCGTAAAGTGTTTCAAATGATTAGGTTATTTATTTATTTATGCACTTGTTCTTGTAGTCCTAAAGAAGTTTCAATATTATTTATGATGACGTGTCATTGATAATATTTTACATTACAGTTTGTTTTTTAGAATGCTTACTTTTTTTTTTTTATTATTTTTTAGTTTAATTTATAATTGATAATTATTTATACTTAATTTTTTTTATAATATCTTAGTTGTTTAAATATTTGAAGTTGAATTGAATATTATTTCTATATTTCTCTTCTTTTTTCTATGGTTGTGGTTTACCATATAATTCACTGAAGTGTGGTGTTTTGATCAGTACTATCGGTAGAAACATAAATTTTATATATATATTCCCTTCCGAAGTAGGGGACAGTATTAATAACATTATTTCTATTATTTTAAATTTTTGCTGCTCATTATCTTGACTTTTTTCTCTTATAAATTTTCTAGTTAGTAATTAGAGTTTTTTGGTTTGGGGGTCTTAAACTTTTTAAATATTACATAAAAAAAAAATTTTTTTTATCTGATTTGCATACAATTAATTTTTTTAATGATTTCTCAGCATTTAGTTTTTATCTATTAATAGTATCGATTCTGCGGTGAATGTTTTTAGAAGGTTACTTGTTATATGTTGTAATTTGAGATTTTTGTACTATATATATACATATATATATATATATGTGTAATTTCATAATTGGAAAAAACATTTAATTAATTTCATCATATTCTAAATCCAATATTTAGAATACATGAATAATTATGATTTTATTTCCATAGGATCAAATTTTTCCGACCTTAAGCTTTAAAAAAGAAAATAAATAAATAAAAAGGTTTAAAATAATATTAAATAGAAATTTTAAACACATATCGATATCCGTTCAATTTATTAATTGAAGCATTATAGCATCTACATTTTAAAATTCAAACCAATAATGAAAACTTTAAAATTTTCAAATTAATCTTGCTTTTTAGCGGCATTAGCATATGTAATAGTAGGCATCTCTTAATGATATATTACGAGAATAACTTCGACTATGTAATAACATTAATATGACAACATAATTAATATAATTACGAAAACAAAAGACATTTATGGTAAATTATGGTTTCCAATTCAGGCAAAAATGTTCGTGGTGTTTTGAGAGATAATACATCATTGGTTTAAGGAATTATATGAATTTATATTGCATCTAGATATTGCTGCATTTTGAATTTATAAAACGTATTTCGCAATATATTCGAATGAATCTTTTCACTCTACCTGATTTTATCTGTCACGGCTCACCTACGTACAAATTATATGCTAAGTATTCATTGAGAAATAACTCGCAGTTTCTAATTCAGTAATTCAATTATATATTACAAACAGTAAATATAGCAATTTTTCGTTGTTTGTCTTTTAACTACAACATTTTTATGCGCTATTTAACAGGATTTGTATTAATTTCGTTCTCAATAGTATTCAATATAAGAGAGGAAGAATATGTCTCTCTTAAAATAACTACTTTAAATAGCTCTTTAAGCAAAATAACAATTTCAAAAGGTGATGTTTTTCCATTACACAAAATTTCTCATTTTTAATTAGCCATTGAAGTGGATGTCTTCACTAATGACAATTTTAATTAAATCGGTTACCTTTAGCTTTTTTTTTACGTGTTTGAGGTAGTGTACTGTATTGAAGACTATTAATAAAAATGACTTGTTTTCAGGACATCACATTTATTTGCGCACATCTTTTCAAACATAAATTCAAGACACAATTTTACACAAGCACCATTTATCAACGTTCGTCTTTACCTCTTGGAATCAAACTCAATACTAAATTTCATATCCGTTGCCAGTAAATTATCTAAAATCAAAACTATATGATCTGGTGTTGCCAAAAAAATATATCTTAATAAAGAATATTGAAAAAGGTATCACTTTAAGTTTAAATCATCTGCTTTTAAAAGAAGAATAGGCGATATCTTAAATAAAGTATCACATTAGATTAAATCGTCTGCCTTTAAAAGTCGAACAGATAATACCTTAAAAAAAGTATCACATTAAATTAAATCGTCTGCCTTTATAAGTTGGACAGATAATATCTTAAAAAAGTATCACATTAAGATTAAATCGTTTGTTTTTAAAAATTGAATATGTCACAGTAGGAACCTGAACGTGTTCAAATGTGTAAAAATTAGACAAAAATTACATCACTATTCGTGCCACCTATTTTTAGTGTAACTATTAGAATTGGAAGTATTATAATAGCTGTTTTTTATAAAAAAAACTGTGTCACAAGTTTTCGAAATATTTAAGTGGGTTGTTTTCTAGAAATTATTAAGATATGAATATTTCGGTTTTATCATTCAAGCTATGTTTACGTTTAAGTTGATGCTCGGGGAAGACTTTTGCCCTTCTAACGAAAAAAATTATTTTTTGTTCGTGACCCAAATATGACTATTATTTCAATTACTTTACAAGAAAAAAGGGATATTTTGCAATAAATATTCAAACTTTCATTAAAAATTAAGCCACATCAGAAAAGCAGATTGAAAAAAAAAGATGTGAAAGGTAAACCTTAGAATTTATAATTAAATATATCATACTTTTTATTCTCTCAAGAAATAATTATCTTTGATATTTCATTTCATTTTTTTCATAATCAAATTTAAATTTTTATTTCCCTGCGTCCGTGTAAAGCAAAAGCAGATTAAGTCTTCTAATACCTATTGTTGAATTTTCTTTTCATTTGAAAACTAAAGGAAATATGTATTTGATAAAGCAAAAAAAGCTAGTAAAATTCTTAGATTTTAAAAGTGATTTTTTAATAAATATTAGAAAAAAATAATAAATTTTTATTAAGTGAACTTTGCACTATCGTCTAATTGGTAAAGTTAATTTATATTACGTAACTGTGACAGCTCAACTGAGCAGGCATGATTTCAATGCAAAAATTTCTTTCGGTAAATGGAAAGCATTGATTTAAACAATTATAAAATCAGAAAGTAATCTTGTACGCCTCCATTTATTTTAGGCATTTGCATTTTATTCTGTAATGTTCAGCTGTAACGGGTTGTTTCCCCCTTCAACTAACCTTCTGGGCTACTGTATGTCGTTATTTGATTTGAGAACTTCGCCTCGTGAATAGACCGTGACTTTGTTAATCAGCATTGCTATATATATATATATATATATATATATATATATGAAATTTTCATGATTAGGAAATGATCAGATAGATAGACTGGCCGTGTTAAAGTGCTTAAAGGCGATAGAAGGTTAGGGAATTAGTTGTTTTCACGATATTGGTGCAAGAAAGCTAAGAGATAGTCAGGAAATTGATACATGGCTTAACTTAGATCCCGTTTATAAGCACTGTTTCTGACTCGGATCCAGTTTTCTGATTTTCAGATAAATAGAATTTTCAATCAAAATATTTGGCTGAGGGTGCGAGTTTGTAACCACTTCGTATTCATAAAAATAATTGTATAATCATTTTACAATGTAGAATAAAATTAGTTTGATTTTTCTTAACTGACTCTTTTTTTAATTAACTTTTATAGAGATTAGATGGTTCAGATCCTAAGTAGCGATGCGAGGGAGTCACACAACATAATTAGCTCTACATAACAAAAAACAAACAAACTTCCATACTTGATTCTTGTAACAATGACTAAGTTGTAATAGCTTGTGTGACGATTTAAAACAAATGCATACCTTAAAAATATATTATAACCATGGATTAAAAATATGCAAAACTTCCACTTCCATACTAATACTGTAAGAAAGCAGCTGATTTCCTTTTTGCTTTTTAAGGGGTGTCAGGAGCCTTGAAATTTACAAAAAATTGATTTTTTGAAAATAAAAGTTTTATATAATTTGGATTATTCTGAATAATTTGATACGAATCATTTTTTGATATTCCTGTGACTTGCAAAGATATAGCCATTCAAAGAGAAGTCACTTTGAAAGGCTAAGTGTAGTCACGAAGTCACAAGTGTAGATTACTTTTAGATTTGCAGATAGATTGTCACTTGTAGCTGTAGACTATCAAAAGTAAGATTTATTATAATTATAAAGGTTTTCTCATATGAATAGATAAAATATATTTTTAATTATTCAAATTTTAGTTTTACAATAATTTTTCTCGTTTTTTTTTTTTCTTTTTTTACATTTCAGACAAGATAGATAAAGTAGAATCAGTTATATAAAAATGATGTTGGTTATGTACCTTTAAAAAGTTATTTGTGTAACTGAAACATAAATTTAAGTCAATAATACTGTTACATTATATGTGTATATTTTAAAACGCCAAAAATGTTGAACAAAAGCTGCAACAAACTTTGTTTACGGCATTTGATCCTATTAAAATAATGACTTAATTATTGTATGATAGGCTTTTTTATGTCAGCTATTATAGTGGGTATGAAATTATTCAAATTTCTAACTTTAAAGACATTTTTCTCAAAATATGCTTCTTCCAAATTTCATGTAAAACGTATAAAATGCTAATCAATAGAAATAGATGAAAATTTGTACATATCTTTCACTTATTATTTTCTAGAACCTAAACCTAAATTTAAAGTAATTGCACAAAAATATTTTTTCAAAGTTTCTTAATTTTCAAAAATTTCCAAAATTTACAATTTTTAAAATTTGAACCTTTTTTAAAAAACATTAAAAATATAAAATATTTGGGAATTTTTATTTTTTTTATTATATAATTTTTTTAAAAAATAATATTTATTTTTTATGTTTATTTTACAAATTTTGAATATAAAATAGGTTCAGCACCTGAAAGCAAGTGTTACGTTTAATTTGAGACTATTTCTGTGGTATTTGAATTGTACGTTTAACGTGAAGTAAACTCCCATTCTTTGAAAAAAAAATCAAGTCTTCAAAATAGAACCAATAACTTTTTTTTTTAAAAAAAAAATTAAATTTATCTACCAAATTACACATATGAAACTCTTTCCAACTCACAAAAAAATTTCATCCCTTCTGAATTGATTTTCATGCATAATACAGAAACTTTATAAAAAAAAAAAAAAAAAGAAAAAAAAAAAAAAAAAAAAAAAAAAGAAACACTTAAGACACATTTTTTGAAAGTTTAGGGTCCTGATACCTTTTAATAAATAATTTATTTCAAAATTAAATTGAATTCGAAAACAACTTTAATAATGAATTAATCGAATTATTTTATTCTATTTTATGAGGCATTATATAGGTACCGGATGTCCTAATAGATCTTGTTCTGATATTTTGTGAATGTATTGTATAAAAACAACGAACTTTCAAACAATTGATTTTACGCAAATAGTGAAAAGCACTTCTAACATAAAGTAAAAAAAAAATTGAGCCTACATTTACAACAAATGTTCCAAATTTCCTCACGATTGTAGGAGGCCAAGCTGAACCCATTTGCGCATATTTAAGAGACGCGTTTCGAAATACTGGAAGTGATTTCTTATTTTCTTCGAGTAATATGATATTTTTCAGATTATCAAATGATTGAGGATAATTTTCATAAACTTTGTTATTTAAATATTCCCGCAGAAAAAATCAGGGCATTCAGTAGAACGAGGTACCTAATTCAAAGAAAACGGTGCAATATGCCATATGAGAAATGAAATTTCGACATGCATCAACAATTTTTTTTTTGCCGTGAGATCTTCTAAAAAAATTTTTACAGCCATATCTTTTCCTTTATACGAGCATTCTCTGACTTTTTCTTTGTAGGAATATTTAAAGAACAAAGTTTATGAAAATAATTCCCAAACAATAGATGTTCCGAAAATTGCCTTATGACTCAAAGGACGCATGACGTCCTCATCATCATCTTGAAATGAATTTCGCAAAATATGCTACAACGCGTTACGCTTATCCTTATAGAATAGAGCGGGCATTTTAAATATATGTTGTAAATGTACAAATAGTCTCGAAATGCTTTTTACGTCATATTAAAAGTGCTTTTCATATTAAATCATATTCATATCATATTAACAGTGCATAGTTAATTCTCGAATCGTCAGTAAGAGAACTTTTAGGACATCCTTACTGTAATCTAGGAAACATTATTAATTAATGTTTAATTAATATTTCAAAGAAATCGAATTTCTAATCGAAAGCAATTCCAACAATCAAACCCAACCGATATGATTTTTTTTTTTTTTTATTTATTTAAGAAATATTTCAAAATGAAATCAGGTTATATTTAATGTATTCTACTATAAATGTAATTCGCCACAATATAAAAATACGAAACAACTTTTTTAGAAAACCATATTTTTTAATTCAGAGCAATAAACATTGATCCCCTTCCAAGCACCTAGACCTTTTCATAACATAATAGTGATAATTAATTGTCATCAATAGCTAAGAACAAATTAAGTTTCGGCAGTTGATTAATATTTTGATAAATTCACTTAACCCTCATTAGCACAAAAAAAAATCTGCGCGGATATTTTAATAAAGGTTGCTTAAAATATGGCTAAAGATATTGAAAAGTTATACAAATTGAAAATCTTTTCCTGTACAAATAATATAAATTCAACTTTGTATACCATTTTCTTGGTAATATAACAGTTTATGAGCTAAATATCAAGGGAATTATGAATAATTATAGAAGCACGCATGATTAAAATAGCTGTTAATTTGTTTTCATTAAGATTAAGAGTAAGGTATTATTTCCAAAAGACAATGTAGAAATAAATGATCCACCCAAGAGCTATTGTTTTAGTAAGTCACTTTTGGTGTACCAGGTCACTTTTCAATTTTTTATCGTTTGCTTTTATTTTAATTACATGTAGCTGGTATAATATTCAATTTAATAGTTTATCGTTTGTTTAATTTTAATTACATTTAGCTTAAATATATTCAAAATAATAATTTATCATTTGCTTTAATTTTAGTTACATGTTGGTGATATAATACTTAATTTAATAATTTAACGTTTGCTTTATTTTTAATTACATTTAGCATAAATATATTCAGTTTAATAATTTATCGTTTAATTTTATTCCTATATTTAATTGAGTAATTTCATAATAATTATTTTTTAAAAAAAAGCGCTCCTTGGGTGGCTAAATATGTTCTTTGCAGAACTTTGCAAATAACTTTTTAAATTAATTTTTAAAATTTGTTTTGTCAATTAAATTAGTACGTAGATTAGTTACGACGATTTGTCTCTTTATTTTTATCATAAAAATTTGACTTTTTTTTTTTTTTTTTTTTGATATAGGTTTTTGCGTTCGGAATGTAACGGGAGAATAGTGATAGAATAAAGAATTCAGAGATATGCATGAAAATGGTTATTTTAAAATGCTTAAATAATCATTCACGATAGAATTATTTCTTATGGATAAAAGTATTACCAGATTACTCTTTAATAAAGATTATCACAAATCTTTGAATGGAAGATTTAAATAGCAAGAATTTTTAAAAAAAAAAAAAAAAAAAAGGTGGCACCTTTGGTGGTTAATTTTTTTTTTTTTTTTTTTTCCCAATTTTGCGTAGAACATTTTTTTAATTTTGGAATGATTTCAAAAAGAATATAAGGTAAAATAATAATGAAAAATGTAAGATTTGAAGGGAAATACAACGTTAAATCATATGTAAGATTAAAATTAAAGAATACAAAAAAAAGAAAGTTTCTGATTCAAATATCTTTAAAATTACCTATTTAGAAATCATAATTTAATTTGTTTCTGTTTGCTTCTAGTTTTATGAAATAAGGTATTAATAAAAATCTTTAAGAAAACTAATGAAATCGTTACGCTTAATTACATCATTTAAGCATTTAAAAATTAGATTTTTTTATACATGCGTATGCGATCACTTTAGTTTTCAGAAAGCTTAAAAAAGGGCTAAAACCATGATTTCACTTAGCAAGTATTTTAAGTAAAATTATTTTGATAAACATTCGAATTTTACAGAAGGGACTGCAATGAAAAGAGAAACATTTATTTAAAAACGTCGAAAAGTAAGCAAATTGCTCCTTTTCTATATTTATAAATCGAATCCGTCCTCAAATTGAATTTCAAACAAACTTTGATCTATCCGAAGATTCAAAAGAAAACTTTTCCATGAGAAACAAATAGTAGTCTCATATCTCTAAATTAAATTTCATAAAAAATTACTGTTTTTCATTTTTGATAAGTCAAGAAAAATTTTAATGATACCGAAATTTAAAACCTTCTACTTTTAACACATCAATCAATAACTCCCGAGACTAACCCAGAGATGGCACTCGTAGTAAACCAGTAACCAGGTCTTTCTAGAGTACTAACCTTTGCTTGAAACGTGTCAAAATTTTAAGTCGATCGGACCAGAAACAGCTGAGTTATCGAGGTTGGAGTAAAGTCGTTTTGTAGTTTGTTTAAAAAATGGAAAAAACCGAGTTTCGTGTTCTGATAAAACATTGTTTTTTAATGGGTAAAAACACCGTGCAAGCGAAACAATGGATTGAAAAATGTTACCCGGACTCTTGTCCATCAAAAGCAACGATTTGTCGGTGGTTTTCCGAGTTTAAACGTGGTCGTACCGACACAAATGACGCGGAACGCTCGGGTAGACCTGTGGAAGCCGTTACACCGGAAAATGTGAGTGAAGTGAAAAAAATTATAATGAAAGATCGTAAAGTGAAGCTCCGTGAGATTGCTGAGATGACACAGATATCATATGGAAGTGTATTTACTATCCTTCATGAAAAATTGAGCATGAAAAAGGTTTTTTCCAAGTGGGTGCCGCGATTGCTTTCGATGGAACAAAAACAGCAACGAGTCGAGGATTCAGAAAGCTGTTTATCGCTATTTACTCGCAACAAAAAAGATTTCTTGCGAAAAAAAAAAAAAAAAGATTTGGAAAAGTGTTGGAACGATTGTATCACCCTAAAAGGTGATTAACAAAAGGTGTTATGTTGATGAATAAAAAAAAAAAATTTGCAAAAAAAATGTTGTTTTCAATGTTAGTCTCGGGAGTTATTGATTGATGTGTTACTTACTAAATCGACACCGAAACTTTCAACATTTGAGTCGCGTGAAAACTTTCGGTATTCCTAATTTTTCTATGTTAAAGCCGTAGATATGACTCAGAGAGATTGAATAAACTGATTCACTTTTTACCTGATTTACTGAAATACCCGACGTTTGAGTAGGAATTGAATATTTTCTTAATAAAGCTTGCGCATGTGCGTGCGATTAAAATATAAAAATCCCAGAAGTTAAATTCTTTTCAAAACTCTTCCCCCCCCCCATGCACACATTTTCCAAAACAACTGATAACTGAGATTAAAACAATTTAAAATTTAATACAAAAATTTATTTTACCCTCAATCATTAAATAATAATTCAAATAATAAGATTATTAAAGAAATTTAGTTTTAAAGTCATTTAACAACGAAAAATAATTTTCCGATCTTTGATGAAAATGTCTGAAACGGGCATGTTAAGTTCCTCTGCAAATATTCTACGTTTCCAAGGTTTTGTACAGAATACAATTAACAACATAAGTAATAAAAAGTGATGCCAATTTAAAGAAATGTTAATTCCTCTGTCCCAAAGGAAGACAAACTAAGAAGAAATAATCGAAAAGCCTCTAGACCAAAAAATAGTATCCTCATAATTGTCTTAAATAATTTGACTCTACTTGCATTCATTTCTTGAATTCTTAGTATATCAATTAATGAAACGCATCAATCTAAAACTTTTTTATGAGACTTTTACTTCAATCTAATGAGAACTTGAAGAGAACGTTTTCATTGTTATAATATATTTTTCAAAATTAAGTTCAATACTAGTGAAAGATTGCACGAATGATGACAGATACTTGCGCCGCATAAACTTTATATAATATATTAAATTTAGGAGAAGCGAACTGCTGAATTCCCCTATAGTATTTATTATTATTTACTGATATTCTATAAAAAAAGATTTGTAAATCACATAGCTCTATCATATATCGCTGTCATATAAAAATGATTACAAATATATACTAATATTGTTTTCGCTGGTGAATCTAATACTTAATTTCATTTTTATTCATTAATATATATTTTTGAATGATATAAAAAAGTACATGCAAGAATTTGCTTTTTCTTTTTCACGAAACATTTTGTAAATCTTAACAAACAGACCTTTATACTCCATTGAGTTATGAAAAGGCAGAAGGCAATCGAGCAAAACTAATCTTATTTTGAACTTCTTTTTTTTTTTTTGTAAGATTCAATAGATTAGTTCATTGGCTATTTATACTCGAGTAACTCCGTAATTTAAAACTGAGGATATAGGGAGTAAATTCTATCGTACTTTCAAGCTATGTGAGTCTTCTTTCCTCTATGTAAGCATGAAAGAAATATTTATGGATTAATATCTAAAATGTCGCGTAAACTTTTCATTTGCTCGCTCGTGTTTATCAGAACGTGTCTGATACGTGACGTAGACAGTCAAATTATTTAAATGATAATGAATTGTTAATTTAAATTTAAATCTTGATAACGGGCCTTACAGTACGAAAATGCGTATTAACTTTGTTCCACTTTTGCATTTTATTCTTATATTTTCTTCTTAATTCTTTTTTGACGTTTTGAGGACATTATTCGATTATTCTTTTGTATTTTCAAAAATTTATTGCCATTTTGGTAGCTGCTTGAATTTTTAAAACTACATTTCTTGAACTACGATTATGGAAGCCAAATTCTATTCCATTTCCTTCCAAATGCTCATCAGTATTTTAATTTTTTTTTATAGGAATATTATAATCCATCACGGTCGACAACTGGTTATAAGATATTATTCTCCAAAGTGACAATAATGAGGGCTAATGCAAATTAAAATCAGTAGAACCTAAGAGAAGGCTAACAGGGTCTTTATTAATTCCGTTGAAAAAAGGCCCGGCACGTAGATTCTAGGGTTCAAATCGGGAATAAAGTGTCCCCTAGGAGATTGGCGACTTTTGGGAGCGATAATTGGCGATTTAGGTCATGGTAACCCTATGCATACTCAATGCTTAAGTCACGCACGTTTAGCAACCTATCTAGGAAGTCGCTAAGTTTAATCGCCAATCTCCTAGGGGACACCCTTTTCCCGATTTGAACCGATTCTAGTGACATGACAATTCGAACCAACCAATTAAGATACATTTCAATGCTGTAAAGAATTAATTATTTACTGTAAGATATCAATAATAAATTACTGATTATTTATCATGGATTATCTGAATACTTATTACAAATTAAATTACAAAATTGATATAAGAGAACTGAATATTTATTATAAAATTGTCAATTCATACAACTGTTTATAGATAATATGTTCTAATTTAAAATTTAAAAATATTTATAGATATTTTTTTCCTGAAGTTCTACGCATAATTTTACTATTTTTGGTATTATTGTAATCCGGTTTTGGATTATCACCAGTACGTATTGCCCTCTTGCATGACATGAGTAAGGAAAACATTTTTAGTTTATTTGTACATAATAAATTCAGTTGAAAATCAATAATATATTTATATATATATATATATATATTTAATTTTAATTAACTATGCGTGGGAACACATATGAAAAAAATATTTCTGCAGTCACTTATTTCAAAAAGAAAAATTTTGCAGTGAAATGAAGAATTAAAGAATTTAAAAAAAATTAAACGCTTATAACTTTGATTTGTCCATGTAAAATTTCCATCTTGCTTTAAGAGAAGAAATGCGGTGATAAAAACCCGACCAATGAAATTATCTTAAGCAATCTCTTTTTAATTATAATTTTTCACCATAATGAAAAATATATGTTAAGAGTCGTGTTTGCCTTCATACCTCAAAATGCAAATAGATTAATAAGTAAGCAATGCTCGAATATAATCTGAAAAAATTAATTCAGTGTCAGTCTTTTTAAGTCTCACATATAAACAAATTATGATTATTACAGTAAAAAATTGTTTAAAAAAGAATCAGAATGAGACTCATATATTATAAAGGATTTAATACCACATTCACTATATTCTAGATTAAGTTACATAAAAAATACAAGAATCAAATATTGAGACCACGTAAGATGTATAAGTACATTATAAAAAATCTCTGTATGAAAAAGTTGAAAAATTTACTTAGTTTGTGAAAATATTGAAGTTTCCATAAGTTTTCATTAATTTATCACTGAAACTGCAAAAAATTTTACTGAATACAAAATACTAAACTTTTTTATGTCACAAGAAGGTACAACCACGTCATTTCTATATATACATTGTTATCAAATCCAAAATTTCTTAAAATCTGAAATCCTTTTAACACAATACTGATACAAAGAGAATAAAGTTAAATTTATTTTTCCAATAAACTCTAAAAAATTGATAAATGGATACATAACATGAGGCAATTCAGAATACCTACTAACCTATCAGGACATTATTACAGTAATTAAAGAATGATTCGCTATTAATTACCAAAATGAATAACTAAGTCATTGTTCTCTCTCTGTGTGATATTAAAATTCTCAAATGCATTTAAATTTATTTAATTATAAGTATTTTATACTGTAATAAATATGTAATTTTATAAATATACGTATCATGTATATAATACATATTTATTTTACTTAATAATAAGCCTTTTAATTCTTTAATTACAAATCTTTACTAAATAGAATATTGTACTGTATTGCAGACTATTAATCAAGATGACTTGTAAAGTACAATATTATCTTTACTAAATAGAATATTGTACTGTATTGCAGACTTTTAATAAAGATGACATCACATTTATTTGTACACATCTCTTCAAACATAAATCATATACACAATTTCCACTAACACAATTTATCAACGTTCGTCTTTACATCTTGGAGCCAAACTCCATTCTATTTTTATTCGTTGCCAGTAACTTTTCTAAAAATCAAAATATGATCTGGTGTTGCCAATAACATAATTTTATTTCTTTGTAAAAACTTTAAACATTTAAAAAATATATATCTTAATAAAGAATATTGAAAAAAGTATCACTTTAAATTTAAATCGTTTGCTTTTAAAAGTTGAATAGATAATATTTTAAAAAAGTATCACATTAAGATTAAATCGTTTGTTTTAAAAATTGAATATATCACAATATATATAAATACTTATATTTTTATTTTCTGAACCTAATTCGCAAAGTAAATTTTAAAACACTTCTGTTAACCACATTTAAAATTAGGAGTAGCTTAATTTCTATAGACGGGTTTTGTATTTAGAGATTATTTTGATACGGGACGCTTGTATTCCGAAATTAATTGAAACCCCGTTGTCACGGTAACGCACTTAAGATTATGATTTTGTTGCTAACTCATTTCAGTTCTTCAAAATTATATATTCATATATAAATATAACTATAATATATTTTTCGTTATATCCGGATATTTTAAAACTGCTGAAACAAATTTGTAAGAAGTAATCTGTATCTGAATCGTAACATACTCGTATTACCGTTTGCAAAGTTACAGATTTTGATTTCTCTATAAAGTTATTGTTACAGACGAATCTATTACAGAGGGTTCAAATGAAAAAGTCTTTGTAAATACTTTCAGTCCTTATAGTGTTCTGTCTCATCTAAAATAGGAAATGGGTGTTTCAGTTATGTCATTCACTCAATGCTTAGGCATTCCTGACACACGACGTTATTTAAATAACTTACAAGCAAATTCGATAATATAATTGCACTAATTAAATAAAAAATAAATTAAATTGAAAAGTTCTTTGCAAAGTTTTGCAAAGAATAGATTTAGCCACCCAAGGTGCGCTTTTAATTAAATTGCTTAGTTAAATATAAGAATTAAAGTAAACGATGAAATATCGAAAAAAGAACAATAGTAAACTTTTCCGATATTAAAATTAAAGGAAACGATAAATTATTAAATTGAATATATTTAGGCTAAATGTAATTAAAATTAAAGCAAACGATAAAAAAATTGTAAAATGTTCTGGTACGCCAAAATGATCCATCAAAAACAATAGCCCCTTAGCTGACTAATAACAATAAATCAATATTAAAATGATTTGATCACAAAATATTTCAAGAAAGAAGCTAAACTAAAAAGACGTTGTTTGAAATTCTTGAGGCAAAAAAAAAAAAAATTAGAAAAAAAGGCTGCCTCACAAGCTGTCTTAAAATTTTGAATAATGTTATTCATTTTCAGTAAATTCTTGATTTCAGCTGACACATATCATTTAAGGTAATACATAAATCAATAAGTAAATAAAATAGTTAATTTTTATATTTGTTTTACTTCAATCCAATAAAAAAATTAAGAGAAATTTATTATAACGTATTTTTGAAAATTAAATTCGTTACTGGTGAAAGCAGACATCAAAAATATACGCAAAAACAAGATAAATTTTTGAAAAGTGGTCAGGTACGACATTTATAGGTATTGAAAACAATAGCCCCTTGTGTGGCTAAAAAGTGCTGGAAATGTTTATTTATAGGGAGGATAGTCACAAAAATTCCAACAGAGAAAGATCACGCTCTAATTTTCAGTAATTTAAATATTTTCATTTCATTTAACATGCTAAAAAAAAGAAGAAAACCCTTTTTACAGTAAAAAAAAATTGCATTGTACATGTAGTTCTCTTAATACGATACAATAATCATTTACCAATTGCTCCTTCATTTATTCACGATTAAAATGTCTCACTGACGCTAATGTGAAAAATGTTCCCAGTATTTAAGTAGAACATTTTCTTATTTTTCCTCCATTAAAATTGTTATAGTACTTAAATATATTTTTAAAAAAATATTTGAATTTGTCATTTCGGAAAAAATAATCAGAACTGGAAGATATCGTACACAAAAAAGGGCGATGGATGGTTGGTTAGTTGATAGAAATAAACATCACATTTGATCAAATCGCACCTAACACTCGTTAATTTACTAGTAACCCAAGTTTATCCCATAAATAAGTGTTATAAATATATACAATGTTATTTTAAGTGATTCACCCGATTTCAAAATTCCATACTTTCAAAAATAAGCGACACGGAATGATGAGTAATACGCGAATGCAAAGGAAAACTATGGAAATTTTATATTGTGAAAAATAAATAGCCCTCGTGTGTTCTTAGTGAAGCTATTTCACGAAAGCTGTTTCAGAAGCTTTCACGGAGCTACCTCATCGTTGGATCGTTCGCAGTGACTTGACGTTATACAGCTGGCCACCTAAGTCACCTTATATGGCCTTAAGTAATTTTTTTCCATTGGGAGTTTGTAAAAGATAAAATATATGTGCCACCTTTCCCACAGATTTATGTGAACTTAAATAACAGATTTCGGCTGCTGTACAACCAATTACTTCTGACACTTTAAAACCTGTTTGTCAGGAATATACAAATCGAATTTACGTTATATGTGTAACTAAACGAATTTATATAGAACACTTTTATTAATATATATATATATATATATATATATATATATATATATATATATATATATATATATATATCCCTCTGCATTCATATATTACTTATCAATCTGAGTCATTTATTCATGAAAATATGGAATTTTGTAATCGGATGAACCATTTTGAATAACTCTGTATATTTATGATCTAGATGTCCGGGGAGGGAAGAAAAAGGCTAGTGCTAGTTAATGTGGAAGAGGATAGAAAATAGAGAAAAATCGCTATGGAATATCCCGGAAGTGTGTTATAAGTGTTTACCAAAATATTAAAATTCCTGGGAAAAAAGACAAAACTCAATGCGTGTCTCGATGTTGAAATTTCTGTACTTACCTAAAAAGAAGGTAAGTACTCGAGGAGCAAAAGGAAATATTTGAAATATTTGAAAAGTATACTGAAGGAAATATTTGAAAAATATACTGTTATTTTTAATTTCTATGTACATTTTTTTACAATTATTATTTTGAAAAATAATGGTGAAAACAATGATAATTCATGGAATTTTTAAACAAAATTATTACGTTTGTATTATTTTAAAATAAATATGTATCAATAAAAATTTCTTTTTATTTTAAATCAATTAATTAAACATGTATAAAGTCCAGCACTACATAAAGATTAAAAATAGCAGTATGCTTCGGTATTATTTTAAAAATATAAGAAAATCCTGCCTGTGACAATTTTATAATGCATGAAATTAAAATAACCTTATTAGACTTTCGTAATTTTTGAAACATTCGAAAAATATGTAATGAAAATTTAATATTTATTTTATATCTAGAAATTTGTAAAGTTTCTTACTCTTTTTAAAACAATATAACATAGAGATTTTTAACGTTTCAAAAGCGGATGTAAATACTTTAAAATCTGTATTTTTGATAACCTCTTAAGCTCAAGATGTTTTTTTAGCTCAAGTGGTTTTCATTGAAAAAGATGCATGAAAATTAGTCTTCAATTTAATATCGAAATTACTTGGGTTGAAAAAAATAAGAGAAAATAAAGGTAATAATTATATAAATACAAAACTATTCAATGAAAAAACGTTTTACGTAAAAGATTACGTAAAAAAATCAAGGCTATATATGTAAAGAATGGAATATAACTGAAAAA
>BMAW01111141.1:23189-34962 GCA_019974015.1 Nephila pilipes | reverse complement strand
TTCGAAATCGTTTTTCTGATATTGTTCTACTTGTTGAGCCGACTGAGCTTTGGCAGAGATGCCTCCCACAGTGGAGAGCGATAAGCAGCCAAACGAGAGAGGCGTCTTTCCACTCTGGAGGAAGATAGTATCCCAAAAATACACTGAATGACGTAAGACGGATGCCGAACCAAGGGGAGAAATTATTTTAAGCTTTTCTCTACTATCTTCCAACGCCGGAAGCAACCACCGTTTCCAGAGCTACTACTATAATAGCTCATTAATATGGCTTTGACCTACATGTCGAAACTATGCATTATGCAAAGAAGCCGGTGTCTGAGACATTGGAAAAAGGTTTATGCTCGTGTTAAATAATGAATCAGATATTCCTGGTACAGATACACACGTATAAATTCCAAAGTGGGCGATACCTTCTCCGAGGTGTTATGGTATACTTTATGTGGGCGGTAGAAAGCCCACACATTGGTGATGAGGTATTGGGATGTCATTCAGGGGCACTAGTGAAAATCAGTTTTAAATTTTTCCATAATGTCTATATAAATATGTAAATATATTTGCAGAAATGTCAATTTCTAATCGGTAATCGAATGAAAGTGATCCTCAACTTCTGTAATATTTATTTAGTACAGTTTTGTACATATCATGTACTTTAATACATGTGCTGAAAAATGCATAACATTAAGAAAATTAGATTTTTATTTATATATGTGAAAGTCAATGGCAAAATACATGGACGAAAACACAAAATCGGGTTTACCTTCCTGTAATGACTCTCATGCAAATGTACATATTAGTGACTTCATGGAAAAGTATGATCCTAATGAAAAAAATCACGGCCACTGATAGAATTATTTATGAAGAAAAGAAAAAAGAGAGCAATTCAACTATCTTAACTAAAATTGTAAAGAAAACACTAAATATAGTTTCTTTAAATAATACTATAAGCTATTAAAAGAAGTATTTTAAAACAATTTTAACTTTTAAAATACTTCAAAAACAAATTAAAATTAAAATTAAAAATATGTGTGATTTAGAAAATGATGTAAAAAAAATTAAAAAGTTAATCTGTTTATTATATATTCTATAAGTCATCATTAAGATTTATTGAGTGAGTGAATGTAAAGGTTATTGGAGCAATAGCCAGATGTGGCTATGCTGCGCCAAACAAAATTTAACTGTGATCTAGACATGAAAACTCATTAAGATTTGAGGGCAAGTTAATATGGGCTCAAAAATTCAATTAAAAGATGATGTTTCATTAAAATCTGGACTCTTCTCAAGAATTTAAAATTTATTTAAATAGATTGTTGATTATTACGAAAATAGAGAAGTAGATAAAAAGAGGAATATATTTGTATATGTATTTAAAAAATAGCTTCAAGAAAGTGCAATTTTTTTTAAAAGTACGTCAGGTTTGTGTGTGTGTGTATTTTCTCAAATCTCCTTCGTCTTGTTTCTCACATATTTCATTACATCGTCACTTTCATAACAGCGAAAAAAATAGCCAGATTCTTCCCCAGCAAATTCCAATACTATAATGTCAGTCAGCCATGAATCTATTTTTGAAAATGGTCTGTTTCAGTCTCTTTTTGGGGTTCAGAAACAAAAACAAGAATTTTTTTTTTTTTTTTTTTAAATGTTCTGTGCAAAGTTTTGCGAAGAGCAGATTAAGTCACCCAAGGTGCGCTTTTCTTCTTTTTTTTTTTTTATACTTATTATTACATTACTCAAACATAAGAATTAAAGCAAATGATGAAATATCGAGAAATAGACAATCGCAAAACTTTTCATATATTACAATTAAAGGAAAAGATAAATTATTAAATTGAGCATACTTAAGCTAAAAGTAATTAAAGCAAACGATAAATCATTAAATTAAAATTAAAGCAAACGATAAATCATTAAATTAAAATTAAAGCAAACGATAAATTATTAAATTGAATATTATATCAGTTACATGTAATTACAATTAAAGCAAACGATCAATAATTAAATTGAATATTATATATAATTAAAAAATTAAAGCAAACGATAAATATTATTAAATTGAATATATTTAAGCTAATGAAATTAAAATTAAAGCAAACAATAAATTATTTCGAATATATTTAAGCTAAATGTAATTAAAATTAAAGAAAACGATAAATTATTAAATTGAATATTGTATCAGCTACATGTAATTAAAATTGAAGCAAACGATAAATTATTAAATTGAATATATTGAAGCTAAATGTAATTAAATTTGAAGCAAACGATAAAGAGAATTGAAAAGTGATCCACCTAAAACAATTGCCCCTGGAGTGGTAAAAAAAAAAAGTACAATCTGAAAATTGATTAAATACTTGCTTTTTATTGATGTATCATTAAAATCAGCTAACTTGTAAATAAATTCTAAGCACCGCTTCCATACTAAGCAAAAACATTTTTGTTACGGTTTTTTTTTAATGCCATACTTGAATTTTTCAGAACACTTTTCACAATAGAATTTTTAACACAATTTTCAGGGTATTTTAAAAGAGTATTCCTTGAATCATAAGTATCGGAACCAAATATTAAAAAAATATTCATTCTGATCTCGCAGGTTTTCGAAAACATTTTTATTCGTTTAAATGCTGATTTAAATTCGAATCTGCATCACACTAGAAATTACTGTGATACTATTCAACAAGACAACGCAAAATAATAAAATTGTTCTGGATTATTGACGATCCGCAAGGAGCTCTTAAAATACCATGCCAAAATGTAAAAGGTGATAAAGGAAACGAAAATAAATTAATTTTTGCCACTGAATATTTGTCTTGAAATGACGCGCTGGTGGCTAAAATAGATTTGAAAGATGAAATTACAGTCAAGTCAAATGAATTGTAATAAATTTTTAAATGAATCTTTTTTTTTTTTTTTTTTAACAATAGATACTCAAAGAAGTGACTACAAACACGAATCTAACCGGGAATAGTTTTTGTTGTTATCTAAGGACAATTCATTCGTTTCCATACGCAATCCCATACATCAAATGGACATCAGCAAGCTTCGAATTAATGTCGCGATGAATGCTGTTGAAAATACTAGAGGGAATTAATTGAAGTGTTACAATATTTTAAACTGTTATCAAAACTGCTTAAAGTCACGCCATCTATCACCTAAAAGCAAAATTTAGGAAACATAAAAAAAAAGTTCTTCAAGGAATTATTTAAAAATGTGCTTTATAATAAAGAGAAAAAATTTCCAGAGAAGTAGAATGCTTTTAATAACGTAAGAAATAATTCTTCATATGGCGGAACAATAACTAAGTCACTAATCCGCCATTGGCCTTTATGTAAATTGCTATCGAATTACGCATTGATTCTTAAAATGTATGGATTTCTCTTACAAAAATTGTGCACTCCAAGCAACCCCGATTTACAGAAAAGATGAATGTCGGATAACCTCTATTATATAAGTAATTCCTTAGGGATCGAAGATAACTCCAGTCCGGGTGTAACATGCTCAAACTCCCCAATAGTCTAGTTAGATTGACAAAATCATGGGATGTTACATGTGCTTACTTATCAGACCTAAAACCCTATTGGTGAAAGATCTGGTTATCCAAGTAGCAGGGACACGTTTAACTAATACGAAGACAATCGGCAGAAAAAAATTCATGCGTGTCGCTAGGCATTGTCCAGTTGAAATACAAGCCTGGAGAGCCGTAAGAAGAGGACAATATAGGGTGTTTCGAAACATATGGGTAAAAATTGGGGGGGGGGGGGGGGATAAAAAACATCTGAACAAGCAACTTTTCACTTTACAATACAAAGGCAGTGAGTGAGTGACCGTGGAGTTTAATGGCGCAAGAGCCAAAGCAAGCTATGCTGCGCCAAACACTTGTTAAAATCAATCAAAAAAAAATTAAAAATATGAATCAAACACATAGTGAAAAGTAATAAGAAGTTAAAATATCAAATTTTGTGTAAAAGGCCAATATGTTTTAAAAAAGCAAATAAGTTTTGGTGAGGGTTTTCCCCCACCAAGTCAGATAGGTTTAGAACTGATGAATGAAAAAAAATGCAGCGATGAAAATCAAAAACAGGATACACAATTAAAATGAGATGAATCGTGTAAGGGACATGGCAGGACGGACAGCAATGCAAAGGCAGAGAGCGAGCGGTGAACTGCTAGACGGCAGTGTAATGAAAAGCATGAAGTGCGAGTTTTCTTACACATCGTCATTTTTACCGTAGATTTCATGAGGCATTGCTTTTTCCAGATTACTGTAGGTTGCCATGATTAATGTAAGACGATGAGTAATGACGCTTTATGCTTTCTATTACAGCGCAGTCTAATGGTTCACAACTTGCTATGCATTGTATGGTGAAAATTGCTTGTTTAGATGCTTTCTATCACCCCTTAAATTTTTAACCACGAGTTTCAAAACACTCTGCATAACGGACATAGATCATCGTCTATGTACCGCCATGCTGTAAGAGTTCAAATAAGGAAACTAAAAAGACTGACTATCAAATGAAATGGTACCTCAATGGTACTTCCAAGTTTTCGGGTTGTGTGTAGGGTGATTTGTCAGGTTAATATACCTCACTGCTCTCACGGGTACTTCAAGTCACGTCCTCATTGGTCAACACAGCTCAACGCTGAAATCAATCGTATTCTAATCACAAAATCTCCATGCCAAAGAAAAAGACGAATCATGTGAGAACTACTACGAATCAGTCTTTATTCGTTGGCTGTCGCCTTCTTGACGTTATGTATTTGTTTGTTTAGTTTTCATTAACGACGCACTAGAAGCAACACGAGGGCTATTGGCGACGAACCTAGTAATTTTGAACCACGGTCAAGTGACGAGGACGAAATCTGAGTGGGACCCCCTCTCCTAACATCCACACCACGCCAAGGGAGGACTTTGGGCCCCGAACAGATTTAACGTGCGCTTCATTGAAACGTACATATAAGAATCACCCAAATGAAAGTGGGGCTGTCACGCGTGAGCCGTCGCTTAAAGGGCAGCACAGTGCACGCATCAATAAAAGAAAGGTTAAGAAAGGCAGGAAAGTAAGTGGTACAGTCGGAACGCGACAGCTGTCTGTGTGACTGTGTAGAAGCAAGGCAATCACTACGGGTCGGATCATGGATGCCTCTAAAAGTAGACAACGTGCAGTTTTTAACTGTGGAAAATGATATTCGAACTCTGATGCAAAATGTGTATAGGATGTCATCTACTGTAAAATGCATAATGTTCTATTACTCACAACAGTCTTCAAATGGCGCAGTAAATTTCGTGAAAGATGAACCAGCTCGGGCGTCGTCCGAGTCAAGCGCAAGTGATTATCACCTAAAGAACAATTATTGAAATAGACAATCTAGTACGGCAGAATCGGAGAATCACTACGTACGAGTTTATTTTAGTTTAGCTTTTATAAACGTCGCACTAGAAGCAACACGGGGGCTATTGGCGACGGACCTCGTAATTTTGAACCACGGTCAAGTGACGAGGACGATACCCGAGCTGCTCCCCCCCCCTCTCCTAACATCCACACCACGCCAAATGGAGGACTTTGGGCCCCGACAGATTTAACGTGTATCAGCCCCGGCTATACGGCGGGTTTTTAGTGGCCAAGGATCGAACCCGCGGCTGAATAAAAACCATCGACCGCGAATTCGACCACTAGGCTACCGCGGCTACTCACTACGTACGAAATAGAAGCACTGTCTTATCAACAAAAAAAAAAAAACTGTTCACACACTTTAAGAAGCTGGGCTATTCGCGATTTTCTCTTCACTAACCTTGGGGACTTTGAGATTGATTGCATGAAATAATTTCTTCCCATCCAAATTGAAAAGTGATTATATTAATTAGATGCATGTGGAAATAAAGGGAGCGATTCAGACATAGTAATATATAAGTAAAGTGAAATTTAGAGGAAAGAGAGTGAGTGTGGTTAACTGAGTATAGTTCTACCAAGGGGCCGATAATATCAAGAGTAGTTACTGGCTACAGCTGTCGCAGAGGATTTGCCGGAGAAAAACAACCCCAACTGGAAGGGTTAGGTAAGAGCGTATTATTTAAGCGATATTGAAATTGGTGAGCTAACCTTAAGAGTCCAAAGAGAGCCATAACCCATTAAATATTATATTATAGTAATTGATAAATAAATAGTTGAGTTCGAGCAGACTTGCGTGTCTTTGGATCAGTTAATGACTCTTAGAGTTAGTTACATTTAATAGTACTACGGCACAAGAGTCGGATAGAAGTGATCGATCGTTACAACTTCTCCATGAAAGTTGAAACAATCAGCTACTGCGCCACTTCATACACAATTAAAAACAGCAACAAAGAATCATCAATGTTGCATGTTGTTCAAAAGGGATTATTCTGCTGCACGACAACGCCTACCCTCATGTGGCTGCAGTGGGCAAAAATTTGCTGCTGCAATTGCTCTGGGTAGTCCTGGAAAATACCTGGATAGATCCGACTTCTCACCTCGTCTTTAGTCCACTCAAAGCCCTGAAAAGACAGCATTTCACAAACGACAAGTGTGGTTCGAATCTCTGCTGAAAAATGGCTCCATAACAATCATGGAGGCTCTTCACCTAAGAGTATTCATCATCTCGTAGACAGCTGGGGCGTCTATATAAATTTTCAAAGCAACTATTGAATAGTAATTTATTCCTTACGTATTATTCTTCATTCAAAATATTTTACACATTTTAAATCCGTCAAAACAACAACAGTATCGATTAAATTAAGGCGACCTTAATAAAATCAAATTCAAGTGGAAATTAACAACTAGAATTGGAATTATTTTCAATTTCACACATATAGATGTCCCATTGTGCCAGAGCTTTGATAAAACTTATTTTAGAAAACATTTACAAAGCATGTTCATCGATCACCAAACTTATTATAATCCAATACAAGCTGAATGGGAAAAAATTTACGCACAAAATTTCGTTACAATTAAATATAACTGCTTCTTGTATCGCTTTTTTTTCTTTCTTCTTTACAGTATATTCTGTATTAAATGCATATATTTTGGTTTTATACATTACCACACATTACAAATATTTATTTTTCAAACACTAGGTATTTGATTGTAACGGTCGAAATGCGATTGTTTATTAACGTCGCACTCAGAAGCAACACAAGGGCTATAGGTGACGCAACTTCGTAATTATGAAGTGACAAGAACGCCATTCGAGCTCTCCTAACTACCATACCATTAGCCCCGCTATTCGGCGGATCTTCAGTGGCATTAGGACTTGAAACGACTCGGCAAAAACCGCCGGCCGCGTACATGTGCACCAGGCTATCGTGGCCACACAGTCGAAATGCCAACAATATTCATAATAAACTGATATTGTGTCTGATAAGTAATACTGAATCAACTACTGTAATCTTTTTCAATCAGTTTAAATACGATTAGTTTTAGTTTCGTTTTTATTAATATCGCACTAGAAGCAACACGAGGGTTATTGACGACGGACATCGTAATTTTGAACCACGGTCAAGTGACGAGGACAACACCTGAGCTGGCACCTCCCTCTCCTAACATCCACACCACGCCAACGGGCAGTTTAAATATGAAGCAGGAACATAGAAATTTAATTGAATGCAAGCAATTATGGTCGCATTATCTAGAGAGTAATAGAAATGAGCATAAATTTGTTTAATTAAGTCGAAAAGTCAAACATTTTTCATTTTAATAATATATAACATAAAACTAATTTTACATCAAAATGCATTGTTTCTAATCCTTTCTAGTCTTAATAATGAAAAAAAATAGCTTCATCAAAAAACATTGCCTTTTAAATTCAGTCTCAGTTGCATAAAAATCTATCGGCAGTCCATTTCTCATCAAGACAAATGTTCTCTAACCAAAACGATTCGTAAATTTTGAAACACGAATCAGATGACGAAGACAACACCTAAGCTGGCATTCCACATCAGGCCAGTGTGAGGACTTACGAGCTCGAACTGATTTAATAAGCATGTCGCCCACTACATAGATCTTTAGTGGAATCGAACTTGAACAGGCAGCTAGTTTGATAAATGGCCAGCCACAAACAAGAGACATGATCTCCTATAAAAACTTAAGAATTATAAAATTTCCTTTTCAACATTTCTACTTCCTTTCACTTTAACAAAGCAGATAATCAGAATAAGCCAACAGTCAGAAAAACCTAAAATTAAAATAAAGAAACCAACTTGAAAACTACTAAATTTGATTATATTAAATGTCGTTTTTGTGCTGCACTGAGGGTTAAGAATGAAACACACAAGATTCTACAACACAATCAAATGAAGTGAATGACACATAAGCTGGTAATTCATTATCAAAATTCCTATACTGCATCACATATCATTGAGTACTGAAGCCTGTTCTGAATTTAAAAGCAGCAATTCTTAAGATTCCTCCCAATAATCTTTAGTTGGTATTGAAACATACACACAACACCAAATTAAGCTCTCCCAAAGTGGCCTCATCATCGCCCATTAAATTAAAATGATTCAGAAACCGATTACTTTGCAACTGCGAAAATCGTAATAGTAATATTTGTCTTTTAAAAAAAAATCGTTAAATGGAAACATGCAATGTGCAAATTGTAGTAATAAAATGAAGATAATATTGTGGAAAAAACTTACTTTTAATCAAATTTAAAATCTCACGATATATTTTCTTATAAATCTTTAACATTAAGTATTAATTGATCCTGTGCATGTGAATACTGAAACACAAAAAAGCACATCAAATGACTTATGTTTGATTTTTATGTTGAAATAACTTGTGAAATCTCTTGCGCATAGCAAGTCTTACTCCTCAAAATGACTTAACAAAAAACTACATAAAATTATAAATAGTATAAATATTGAAATCCTCAACATATTAAATTATTGACTCTGCAGCAGTATTTTAAGATTATCAGTTGATTAACAAAATTGGGATACAAGAGTATTGGATAAATGATCACATAATTTTGATACGAGTTCAAGGAGGACACAAGGGAATACACCACAAGGACTACAACTATGCTACAACTTTATGAAATAGAATTTTATACCAAATTACACACAATTTAAATGTCAACCACATTTAAGTTGTTGTATCTCCTTAAAATTTTAATACATGGCCTAATGAATTTTGAAGTCCATTTCAATTTAATATGTGAGGCATTTTCTCTTCCTTATTCTTCATAATATTCTTTAATTAAAACAGAATTCAAAGCCATGATACAAATGTTGGCAGCCCTGATGTTTGTGTTTTTCACTATGGAGCATTCTGCGTAATTCCATTCCTAGAGCTATAATTGTGGATTTAGACCTTCATCCCGTATATTAACTGGATCCTTAAAATGCCAAACTAGAGGCAGTGTGAGAGTGTGCAAATGAATTTTGTGTTTTATGGCATAAGAGTCCAATTAGGATATGCTAAAATTGAAACAGATTAATACAGTGGGGGATATTTACAAGTTTCAAGTTTTAAAAAAAAAATGTATTCACCAAATTCAAATTTGACTGCAATTGAATTCACAATACAGAGTTACAGCAAACAAAATATATCTGTTTTGTTTGTTTAAACAATAATATGAATATAATTTGGAAGAAAATAGCTATTAATATTAATTGACTTGCAAACATTATTAGAACATTCTTTTTATAAATAATTCTCAAAAAAAGATATCTGTATGAATATATAATTTCATAAATTACCTATCTTTTTCCAGACTTATTTTTCATTTCACATTTAGGTTCATAGTTTGCATGGCTCTGCAGAATGCATGAATTATATTAAATTCAAACCATGGCCAAGAGATGATGCAAAACATGAACCAATAACTCGCTGAACTTCATATTTACAAGTCAAAGCAATGGAGGTCTGTAGAAAAATGAATGTACTAAAGAAACAATACAGATTTATAATTTACAATTTA
Organism: Nephila pilipes; assembly: GCA_019974015.1. NCBI lineage: Eukaryota > Metazoa > Arthropoda > Arachnida > Araneae > Nephilidae > Nephila > Nephila pilipes. The sequence continues at coordinate 25,038 of BMAW01111141.1, read as the reverse complement.
ATCAGAATGTACTGTTCTGTATACTTTCTATTGAACAATTATTTTCATATTTTTCTCCAAAATTCAATGCTTCATTAAATTGAAGACATTCTTTACATTAATTTTTGGCTGATGCATTATTTTGAATACGAGAATAAGTTTATCTTTAAGTGGAATTTATTATAGTGGAAGTGATTGTCAGCATTATAGTGTATTAGCACTCTCGTCAAAACATTACTCTGTGCATTATAGCTGAAATAATTCAATAACTAAATATTTTCAATAAATGTGAATGGATACATGGAAATGACCCAAGAAGTTTTGAAAGTCTTTGAAGATGTAAAAAAAAAAAAAAGGCTAAATATATAAGTAGCATTTATTAAGTCCCCAAAATATATAACTTTCCAAAAACAATTATTCTCTTTTGATTCATTAGATATTTGAATATTACAATGATTTCATTTTAAGATACATACAAACAAACAAAGTATATCATTCCCATCAAAATGAAACAAGGTAAAAAAGAGTGGAATGCTTACAAATGAAATATGGTTTTTCATTGTCAAACATAAAAAATAAATTTTTATTGGCAGATTAAATGTTTCAAAATTAAAGGCCAATGTTCGAGTTTTCTTTACTTTGCATGCTCATCATATGAAGAATTTCCTGTCTAATTTTTGTTTCCTGTAAGCTGCAGAAATATTAGTAGAAAAGAACTTTCTGCTAATATTTGTAAGTGGAAAGGTGACTTTTTTTCCATTCACAAAAGATGAATCATAGGCAAATAACTCGAAACGTTGTTAAATATAATACTTTTAAAAATCTTAAAAATTCAATATTTAAAAAAAATAGGTAGGCACAATAGAATAAGTATTTTAAAACATAAAATGATATATTAAAATAGAGTTCAAAATAAAATATAAAAACGTAACAAAAATAATGACTTTTATTCATTCTCTTGCACTCTTAAATTCATTTACCATATGAACACTAAAAAGTTTAAATGAACTATAAAATATTGTACTCTTAAGTAACAAATTTAAATTTTTAGAATAGGCATTATGGTAATTTTACTGATTAAAGTCATATAAGATTGACTCATACACATTAAAGCTTTTGAAATAACTCTAACGTATAGGCATACATGCATAGATAGATAAAACTTTGATTAATTATTTATATAAAGTCTCTTATTTCATGAGGGCATGAACAACAGCTTTAGGATTAAGGCTTTTAAGGTCAGTATAGGTCTGTCCAGTTCCAACAAAGATGATAGGTTGACCAGTTATATAGGTCATTGATATGGCAGCCCCAACCTAAAGTGAGAAATTAAACACAGCAATTAATAATAAAACATAAAATAATTTTAACTGATATCATTAAAATATTTTTAAAAAAGAAATACAGTATGTGCCCTCGAAGCTAGACATGTAGCTGGTGCCATTCATATAATACTCGTCTCTCGTTATTTTGTTAGACTGTTCTGTTCAATTTAACAATGTTTGCATTATTATATAAACGCTGCTGTTGTTTTGTACAAGCTGTGTTAAGCAGTGATTCTCTATTTAATTCATCATACGAAAGAATTTTGAGTTAGTGAATCAAGCTGAATGTATAAATATTAAGTACAATCTACACTAATAAAAGGAAGAGTTTCGCATGCTTGTCCACAGCAAAGTGCAAAAATTACAAAACACAGAAGCATGAAATTTGGTATAAAAATTTAGGGGTACTTATATTACACAACTCGGGACCGTTTTTTTTTTTCTGAAATTCATTTATAGTTTAAAATTTACTTTTAAAAAGGATTTTATCTCCACTCTGCACAGTATATCATATCACATTTTTTACTCCACTACATTAGCTCTGA
>BMAW01111140.1:0-23142 GCA_019974015.1 Nephila pilipes | reverse complement strand
TCAATTAGAGAAATTTACTTTATCTTGAACTACAAATATAAAGTTGATTATTTTGATTTTATAGTTTTTTCTATATTTCTTTCCATTCAAAAGAATCCGAAGTATTCCTTCCTTAACTGCATTCAGTTCATTAAATATGAGTTCATAGTATTCAGATAAGGAGAGAAAACTAAATTTTACGCCTAGTAAGTCAGACAAATAGCGGGTATCCAACAGTCTTTGTCACAGAAATTTTACAGTTTAAAAAAAGTTTTTTTTCATGCGTAGCAGGGAATTATAAAAGAATAAACAGGGAATTATATAAGAATTTTACTAAATTTTGAAATCATTCTATTTCCTTTATTTTAAAAACTTATGAAATTTTAATTTGAGCGGTGGGTTTATTATGGTATCTTCTAGTTATTTTCATCTCGAAAACAGTCTACCTACTTCTTCGAGCCCTAAAATAACTTCAATACCTCAAGTGAAACGAACGGACGGATGATATTATTTGCATAAAATGTTTTGCTATAATTCATATATCTTTGAGTGTGAAAGAGTATTTTTCCTTAATCGGGCTGTCATGTGTTGCAGGACATAACTCTTTTATTATCTCTTAAAGTAAAAATTCTCTTCCATGATTAATGTATTGAAAATATTTATTTTATATGGGATAAATGTTTTATGCCAGTGGAATGAATTTTAGCGTTCTATCAGATACATTATTTTATTTTATGAATGATTTATTAGTTATATAATACCTTTCCAAATCGATAGAGCTTCAGCAGTATTTGTTCAGATGTAAATAAATGTAAAAGATAATTCAAATATTGTTTCAGATGATAGTATACAAACTGTAGTGACGGTTGTCTAATGTAAACATCATTGTCATTAAAAATATTATAACTGCATGGAGGATTCTGAATAAATTTATTAGCAATGATAGTTATTTTAACCTTTAAAGTTTATTTTTAATACTAAGCAAGATTGTATTTGTTTCAAACTGGTCGAAACTCGTAACCGTGTTAAACATTCATGGAATTATTTTCTTTACGCACAATAAAGCAGAATTTACTGTTTTCGGCTCATTATAAATACCTAATCATCGATTATTTTGTAGTATTGGAGAAGTAATACAGCTCAACCAGTATCTTCACAATGAAAGCAGCTTTCCTTTTCTTTCTGGTAGTGGCAATTATTGCAATGGGTAAGTATTTTATTGTATGCTTCGACCTCTCAAAAATGTGAAAATGTAATTATATTGTCTTTACATTATAAACTTTATCTTTATTTTGAGAAATATAAAATTATCATTTTAAATATTTTGGTATGTTTTCTTAGATATAGGATTAATTTTTTTTTATTTGTTTGAAAGCTCAGTAAATGAAACGATCGGCGAACACAAACTGCAGAGCACTCAGTACCGACGCAATACGAAGGGACATAGAATCCTTTAATGAGTGAATACATTACGGAGGTATTCACATAATTTTAGTTACCTACTAGGGATATTTTAATTGCAGAACACATTGCAAGACAGCAGACAGGGCTCAAAAATATTCATCAGAGAGAAATTAGCTGCATGGTGTGTTCCAATGATGTAATTTTCTAAGCCATTGGGACTGCACACATGCATGTATAGAAAAAACAGGTAGACTTTGTCAGTAGAATTATATGGGCTAATGAATCATGTAAAATAAATGCACCTCTATTAGGAATAAGGAACCACAGGAGTAAAAAAGCCATGTGCCAGCGAACTCATGGCTTCCCAGCCATCGGAAAACATGGCTTCGAAAGTTCATTTCAAGGAAGGATATTTCTACAATTAAACGCTGCAAATCCTCGACTTTGAAATGTATAACGTTTTCTAACTATAGGCAGCTTACATTATGATAACATAATTTTTTATTTCATTCGTTGTAATTTTCTACTCGTACCATTGTGGGAGTTGTCACGTGTCACCGTTTTTTGGATATTCATGATACATTCCTACAATGATGGTGTTTGAAATTGAAAATTTCACTTTTTCTTCACCGAAAATTTTGTGACTTATCAAGTAATCAATCCTCTTTTAAAATCACATTAATATTGATTTCCTGCAATTTAGTAATTATTCAGTAATCAACCAATGTATTAGTCTCTTTAATGCTCAACTGCATTTTAACGACACCACTAAAAACATTGAATGCAGTCTATTTGAAACATGTCAGGTGGTTGTATAATTATGACTAAGGTCATTTAGCTGATATCTTAAGTATATACACAAACAAAACTATATATATATATATGTGTGTGTGTGTATTATTTATTCTTCACAGTTGTAACAATATTACTTCGCACATATTCCCCTATAAAATCCATTCACTGCTTATTGTGAATTTTTATTTTAACAACGAAAAGTAAAAAGACATTCTCTGAAAGCATCTTCGTAGTACATCGCTTTATCTTTAACATACTGAAATTTCTCGTACTTTTTAGTGCTGATTTCATATTAGGGAATAAAAATGTCATACGAAGAGAGGTAGAGTAAAAGAAATAGATATTCCAAAGTAGTGATCTTAAGCTTGCGCAAATTCTTTACAAAATCAGTGTTGCGAGAGACGGGATCCTGTCCTAAGAAAGAATCTGCTGATTGTTTTCATGCAATATTCGCAAAATCTACCGAAAAGAATTTTTTGTGCTAACATCTAGTTTTAGCAACTGGGCGATCTCTCAAGTAACGACCCTTTCTGATCAAAGCAATGATTATTTCAATGTTTGTGTGGATCGTAGGGTGGTCATTTTCAACGTGTAAGTTATCTATAATCTTATCTCTCATTTACAAAATAAATAGAAACTCATTGAAAATTATACCTTTTTATCTCCTCACACTTCTGTTATCAATGAAGAATTTCTTCTGCTAATTGTCAGAAACATTAATATAGAGATAAAATGGCAAGCTTCAGGAGAATATATATATACATTCTGAAGATTTAACACACTTAAAACAGTTAAACAATATTTTATCTAATTTATCTAGTTTTAATATATATCTAGTTTTAGTTTCGAAATGAAGTCAGAGAATAAAGAAGACCACCACTATATTCAAATTTCCAGTTAAATCACTACAATTTCCACAAATAATTAATTCGGATAATATTACTTTTTATTTCATAAATGCATTCCAAGATGTTAGGATAATAGATGAAATATTTTAGATAATTTTATATGAATAAATTTCTTAATTCATTTGAAAGAATATTGTCTGTAATAAAAATGCAGAATGCAGAAGATTACTTTAAAAAGTTATCAAAGTTGAAATATGTATTAGTTGTACATCAGTTTAAGTACGAAGTATATAAAAAAGAAAAAAACAATTCAGTATTTTTGTATTGCTTTAAAATATTTTAAGAGTTAAAAAATGTATTCGTTTGGATATATTTCATAAATATTTGAATGTATTCATTGTAATAAATAATAATTCTTATTTGTATTACTTTTAGCAATGGCCACAGTACATCGTAAGTAGTAATTTAAAATTTTGAAAAAAATAAGAGGTTTTATTCATAGAAGTATTACTAAATGTCGCTTTAATGTGTTACTTCGAGACATCTATACTACATATTTTCTGTGTAATCCATTTAATGTAACGAAAACTCGTAAAATTCTATTCTTTTAAAAAAAGAAAAGAAGAATCTAATGATATAAAACTAGAAGGTTTCATTAAAGAAATTGTGTTTCATAAAAATTCAAAATTTAAAAGAGATTCAAATTGAAAATTAAAATAAAACTTCAACATTTTAATGAATCAAATTTACGCGGTACGTTAATTTCTTAAAGTGTATCCGTTTACTAAGGAGATACAAGTTAAAATAGACCCTCAGTTATTAATTTATGTTTTTGAAAATCATCGTGATATTTTAATGAATAAACATATCGTTTTCACTGTCTATCTGGTATATTTATGTTTCAAACATAATTTTTCGCAATATTTCTAAAAGTGGTCGTAAACTTAATTCTTAAATAATTCTGCATAATTGTATCAAAGTGTTCTTCTACTTATAAGCAAAATGAATTATATGGTTAAATCCTGTTTCTACACGTATTTAATATGAAACATAACTCAATTACTTTTATGGAAGAATACAATAAATTCTGCTACAGATGCATAATGAATTTTGTAAATGAATTATTAATAATGTGTGTAAATGATAAATAAATTTTAAATACGCATAGGAATATGATTTCTCCATACCAGGATTTAATATTTTGGAAAAATATTTGAATTCGGGGGCACCATAATTTTGTGTTTCAGTATAGTGTGCCTAGAAATTTTAGTACGGAACCAAATTCATAGAATTTGAAAAAAAAAAAAAGTAAAAATTGTGTTTCCTTTCAAATCAATAGTGCATATCTTATCGAATAGAGTCCAGTTGTATTATTATATGTTGAATATCCAGTTATATTATTTTATGTTGAATATCCAGTTGTATTATTTTAAATAATCTTGAGACATTTAATGAGCTAAATGAATATCGTTGTTTTCAGATCACGTTGTTAAGGGTAAGAAAATATATATCATGCTATAAAATATTATAATTAGTAATATGTCTTGTTTAGTGTAAATTTACTATTTTAATTTATGCATTTTTTACACTTTTGAATACTTTAGTATGTTGACATATATTTAAGTTAAAAATTGTTCGCAACTATGAATTCCATTGAAGTGTCCGCAAAAATATATTTACAAAAATAATTTTTGAAGAACATACAAAAAAGAATGAAAAAGAACTTCGATGTTGAAACCCTTCCTACTTCTAATTTGTTAATTAAGTTCAAACCATGGCAGGTATGCATTTTAATTCAAAATAACTATTTTTTCGAACATATCACAGGAAGTATTGAATTCGTTTTGTATATTTTTCTAAATGATATTTTTAAGCAAAATATAAGCTCTTTAAAATACATGTTCTTCCTTTCTATGTACTAATATACACTTGTTTGTCTCGTATAACGTAGTCCAAACAACGCGGTGTGTTCTATAACATATTGGAAGGCTGTATCAAAGAATTTTAAAGATTTCGACGTTTACATTCTGTCGTAAAACTGTCCATATAAGAAATGAACAATTAAACTCGATAGCCATAAATATTGTGTATCGCTTAGAATATTCTTTTTTATGATCTATTTTTTCTTTAAATATCGTCTGAAGAATATATTTAAGAAAACAATAAAAATCATAAATTTCACAAGAGAAACACCTGTTAAGCGTCTAAAGATGAAAAGAAATTTCCATCTTTGTTCCAAATCACAAAATTTTTAAACTGAATTACCCAAATGAAGAACTCATCGATCTTTTTAAAAATTATTTTGCTTCAAATCATTTCTTACATATTATTATAATCTACTTCACAGTCCCTTCTAACGGAAACAGAATGCTCAGAAAATTAGTTACTAATACAGTTACTAAGTTTTTCTTAATCAATCAATTTAAAAAAAACTGAGTTTGAATAGCATAAGGGCGATATCTTTCGTGCTTTAAATAGTTCGAGGCACTAAAGGACTCGAGAAAACTATCAATAATTAGATATTGTATTTTAGTTTAATTTTCGATTATTGATTTAAATATTTTTATTAATTCTTCAATTATGTGACATCATAAAGCCGTCTTAAAATATCAGTAACATTTAATTGAGTAATCTTCTTTTTTAAAGAGAATACAAATTCATATATTTAAAATTAATGCAAAGGTATGTTTGAAATATTGAAATAAATATTGGAGATCGGCATGAAAATAATTTAAACAAAAGGTAACAGAACTATTTGAAGTTTTTGATTTAAGTATTTCGAGGGACAAAGCCACTTTATAGAACTTCGACTAAAATGTACAAAATTTTTAGTGTATTTTATACAGGAATTTAATGGTTAAAAGGCGGGAAAGCGTATTTGCTAGTAATAATATCGATAATATATGTAGAATATAATCCATGGTTCGCGTATCGGCTGTTATTACTCATTATCTGTCAGAATAGAGATTGCTCACTCATTTTTCTAAAAATTAAAAACAGGAGAAAATTTGCTATACAATAACTGGTTTATATCTTCTAGTTCATTGGTAAGAAGAAATAATTACGTTAAGAAACTAATTTCAATCAAGTATTACAGTTTGTAATGTTTTGGTACTTCATATTGAGTTGAAAAAGAATTTTTCTTTTCAAAAGGATTGTATCAAAATGTTCAATGAATGTAAGATTGAAAAATTTGCAAAAAGGAACCTTATCGGTAAAATACCTTCGGATTTTTTTTTTTTTTTTTTCACAATTAAAAATTCCTGATGAAGCGGAGGAAATTTTTATTTAGTAATTAATGTTTTAAAATACTATTTTAAGTAGCATATCAGAAAAATACATTATTATCTATGTATCGAAAAACTTTATCTTTACGATAGATTTGTTATATAGAAGATTAGAAACAACGATGACACTTGATATTTTACATGTGAACATGTAAAAATTCTATATTTTTAGCATCAAATCTTTCCTGAAAGTTACTTCATTTATGTAAAAGCAATTTAAGATAGTTAAAAAACAACTATATAATGTGGATGTACATAACGTGATTCAAATGAACATAAATTTAGCAACTTCTAACTGAAAGATTATTTTTATTCGGAGTGACTGCAGAAGATATATTTAGAATATTCTTTTGATTTCTTTCACGTAATAGAAGTTATGAAACAATTTTTTTTGTTTAGCATTCCGTTGTAACTCACGCAAAATACATGAAGAATAAGTTACGTTTCACGAAACTGCAATGCAGCATTTTGATTTGAAAAGGAAAAAAAAAAAAAAAAAAACAGATTTCAAGCCGAATATATTATTTATGCCTAAATATTACATCACAAAACTAAAAGTTCCTTTGTTATTTATTTAATATCAAACATTATTACACAGTTTCCGACTCAAGACATTTATAAAATTATTAAATCATTTAATTTGCAAATAGATATCACAGAAAATTCTGAAAATATATTGTTATACATTATTCAATTTGAAGCAATATTTTACATTCATTCAAAATTTATTATTTTTTATGAACTTATGAATTGAATACATGAGTTTGTAATTTCAACAATATTAGATATGCAACAAAATCTAGAAAATTATTTTCTAAGAAAGATCGATTAATTTTTTTTTTCAAATATATGTTTTCTACTATTTTCGGCACATTAAATATGGCACGTGTTATACTCTATCACTTTTAAGCACGCTTCAATTTTGCTACTTTGTATTCAAAAAATTAATCAAATATTTATCATGGAATATAGTATATCGTTAAATATTTATAAATTTCCAAAAATACTTAAAAAAATAACTCACATTTAATCTCTCTTTCACTCTTATAAGTAGGTTTCGTTCAATGTGTTCTTAATCGGAGAAATCGCTTGAGAGAAAAATAAATTTGTTTATTATGTGTATTGTTTTGTAGAACAAAATATTTCACAGCTGAAATAAATAAGAAATTTTTCACTTTTTAGGAACTGACCTCTTTCCAAACATAGGTTGTAACTTTAATAGAAAGAATCAGTAAAACTGAAACACTTTCAGAATCAAATGTAAGGAGAAGTATTCTTACTAAAAAATTTAACTGATATATTGCAATGGGGTGGAAATAAAATATATGAGAGAAGTACAATTATAAAGCGAAAGGATACTGAGAATGTTTGTCTCCTGTGTTTTATATAAATTCAAATAAAAATAAACTCGTGGTGTTTGAAATTTTACAAATAATAGATACTTTTCTTAGAAAAAAATTGATACATGTGAATATCATTTTACATTGCAAACAAAATATATGTTCGCAAAGTATAATTTTGCATAGTTCAAAATTTTACTTATTAAGCAATAATTTGTTTTCAGCAGATGAGGATCAATCTGGAGGAGGAGGAGGTAAGTATTTTTTATACTTATATATTTATATTTAGAGTTTTTTTTTTTTTTTTAATTTCATATTCTTAAAAATTTAACACTATCAAAAAACAGATATCATGTCTAAAATAAAATGAACGAAACTTTTAAAGTGAAATTCTTCTTAAAAAGAATGATGGTAAAAGAATTAAACAAAAATAAGTTAATTTTGCGTTATACAATACCATTTAAAACTTAGAAAAATTAAAGCAAGTAATTGTTTATTATACAACCTCTAACAATAAAGTTCGGTGAATAGTCCTGTAACACTAACGTAGATGAAATATTAACGAAAGTTACTTTATTGTCCTTCGAAATAGTCACCTCCCATAACTATGCACCGCTAAGATCTGCTATACATGTCTCGGAAATTTTGCAAGAAGTCTTCTTTTAGGATGGAGTTCAAAAGCCTCTTCACGTTTCGTTGGATGTCAGGAATATCGTCAAATCTCTTTAGTTTCAAAGCGAGTTTAAGTCGTGTGAATAGGAAGAAGTCTGGAGGATTGAGATCTGGCGAGTACGGTGGTAGTTCAATTTGCCCCACCTCCTTTTTTCTCCAGGAACCGTTTGAAGATATTGGCTGTGTGAGCATTGCTGTAAAAAAAAAAAAAAAAAAAAAAAAAATTGTTGTGATTACTGGGGTCGTACCCTGCTTAGATGTTTCGTGAAACGTGTCAAAATTTCAATGTATCTTGCAGCATTCATCGTTGTTCCCTTAGGTAGAAATTCCTTGTAGATAATGCCTCGACTATTGAGAAAAAGTGATGAGCATCATTTTGAGTTTTCGTCACTGATGGAGGTCGCCAGTCTTCCGCTATAGAGTGTCGGAAACACTTTCCCCGCCTTGTCAAAATGGGCGTACATACACTTCATGGACAGTGCTTGATCTTCATAAACACGTACCAGCATATCATGAGTTTTGTCGGTTTCTTGCCAAGCTTAAAAAAAACTTTAAATTGATCTTTTGACTGTTCATTTTGCTGCTCTGAGTTAAGAACCAACGCACTAAACAAGCACTTGGTAAAACAAATGTTACACGGAACACAAATGAGACTCAACTGATCAATGGTGGGGGCAGACGGTCAACACCTGCCTCTACGCAGGTGCAGCGTTTTGTTTCGCCAGTGTTGCCAGATCGGCCGATCTGACATCATTCACTGAAATTTATTGTCAGAGGTTGTAATTAAACTCAGTATTTATGATTGTGGATACTGGTATTTGAGATAAAAGGCACTAAAATTTTGGTAAGGTAAATAAATTTCATATAGTATTAGTTACAGAAAATCTTTTAAAATTTGCTTCATTAGACATAGGCAAATTATAAATTTTAGCTATTGAAATTGAAATTACAAGTAACTTTTCTTAGAATTTATCGTAAAGATAGGGAAAATTTTATTAAGAAATCCAGTTCTATTTCAGAAAGACGCATAATGTATTTTGTGTTATTTTCAATATTATGCTAATTGACTCATTTAATAAAGAACATAAAATTTGTCTTCTTTCAAAATCTTCTTTCCGACAAATATTTTATATATAAATTTGAAGGATGTACAAGTTTATCGAATAAAGAAAATTTCTTTAATTTGTACATTAAAATTTTATCTCATTGTGATAAAAAACGATGTGATTATTTTTAGGAATTTTTGATGGCTTGGCGCATCTTGGCGATACACTTACCTTAGGAGTACTTTGAAAAAAATAATTCACTCTCAAAAGAAAATGCTCCAGAAAGTACTAACATTTTACATGTACAAGCGAGATAACTCAAGAATTTAAGAAATAAAAGAAATTATTTGCATTTGAATCATATTATTTAATTAAAAATTTATTATTTCTTTTCCATAAACATATGGTTTATACATTAATAAGTAAATAAATACAATTTTTGGAAGAAATAAAAATCGGCTTTATAATAAATCTAAGCATGTTACTTATGTGCTCCTCCATGATACTAATTTGCTTCAAAACAAGTGATTTATTGTTAAAATATTTATTTAAACGCTACTACTAAATTGGAATGTAACAAATTATGCACGCACATAAGAAATCATTTGGCTTTCCGTATAACAATTTTAAAAATAATCTTGCGAAAAATTCCTATTCTCAGTAAATAGCTTACTTTTTCAAGCAATTCAAGTGCATCTAAAGAACATATTTTTAAAATTAATTGCGTTCCTTGAAAAAGAAATCATTTGCATCATATGATGTCTATTTGTATTAATTTTTAATCTTATTATGAAATGTTTTAGAGCATTTCATGTATTTTAGAATTTAAAGTGTCCGAATTATTTCTTATTATGTATATTACCTTGGTAGTAAATGATTCCTTCTAGATGACAAATCTAAAGATTTATTATAAACTAGTAAACGAATTACTTATAATAAAATCTCTTATATTTAATACTTTGTAAATCGTAAGCGTAAAAAAAGATAATGCTATGATCAATAATCTTAATAATAATATGTTTTAATGTGAATAATTTACAAACTGTTTGCCGAATCAACTCATATAAAAACCAATTAAATTTTAATTATTAATAAAGATACACATATATTTGAAAAACTGTTCATTTAATGTGTATCGACTATGATACTTGGAACTACATGATAGTTGAAATTTATTTAATTTGTTGTAACAACTTTTGTCATGATTAATTCTTTGACACAAGTTGAGGGAAATATTTATCAGAATTCTAACTTTCTTTCCTGATTAATTAATGAATAAGATAAAGAGCTGTATTCTGAAATACACAGACAAAAACTTTTGTGGGCTCATCTTTTGTTTTATTAATAATTTCGTCACACAATCGTAAAATGTAAGCATAACGCAATTCTAAATAATATTATAGCCCAATATTATGTGGAAGAAATTTCGTATCTTAAATATATATCAAATTAGTATACTTCAGTGTATCAAAACTCATGTCCTATAAGCGAAAAAAGAAAATGAAAAATACTTTGCAATATACATAAGATTAACGAGCGCAAAATAATATCTCTTATAAAACAAATTGTGTTAAAACTCAATAGCAAGAGTGATACTAATACCAAAGTTCTGTCTTATAAATTTCTGTTGCTTTTACTGCAATGGATATTCTATATTTCTTAGTATGATAAAAAGAAATCTAATAAAATATTTTGAACAGCAATTGCGATTAAGTCTTTGTATAATGAAGTTCATTTTAGGAGTGGTTTGCTATCAGTTGCTTTTTAAGCGTTCTTCTTTTTCACTATTTTACGAAATCATCAGCATCCTGTAAAATTAAGCGTAACGCTTTATGTAGCAGGAAAACAGACCAAAATTTATAATCTCTGTTCTTTCTAATTAATTTTATCTTACGCTAATACATGATGTGTTCGTAATGCAAGATGTGGTTGTTTTTTTACATAAAATTCATATGATACGTAGAATTAAGTATGTTTTTTATGACTCAGAAATAATTGAATAGCCAAGAGTATTTTCCATAAATTGTTGAGGAAAGATTAATGCTTAATTTCGATACAGGGTTCTTATTCTTCTATCGTCTTTTCATAATATGTAAAGTAACTTAATTTATGTACAAATAATGAATATTGTTACATCTATCTTAAATGAATTCGTGTTAGGAGTTATAAAAAAGTTTTCAAGGAAATATATAAAGTTATTAAATGCACCTAAATATTTAATAGATCTATTAAATGCTCCAATTTTATCCACAGCTGAGTTTCGTATAAAAGGTATTAAAGTGCACATCACATGAAGTGAAAACACAGAAATATCAAAAACGTGTCTCTATATCTTAATGTATCTAATTAGAAGAAATTAAATTAAAACGTACGAACGAGACACAATTTAAAATGATCATATTTAATATCGATGATACGACACGTGTACTTGAACTATAAGAGAAATTCCCTATAATTATATATATATATATATATATATATATATAAACAGCGAAATTTGAAGTTGTTTGGTTTTATTAATTTAATATATGCGGCTATTTCTGAGAGAGACTAAACACTGCATTAACATCCAATCGATTTCTTTGTTTGATTTTTATTACTGCCACAATTAAAATTTTTTACGGTATAAATAGGAAGTAGAAAAAGCGACCGAAAACTTAATACTTTGGTAATTTAGAAATGGATATATTTTATTGTAAAATACCCATAATTTGGATACTGATTGCAGTTTACGACTAGATTCAAGAGTAATATCGGAAAATAATACGAACTTTTTTTTTCCTCATCACGAAGATCAAGTGCGCGTCAATTTATACGTTAAGAAAACAGTATTAACATCGGAAGTTATTTTCAAGGGATTTTTTCAGTAACAGGGAAATAACTATTAATATTTTCAAAATACGCCCTTAAATTTTAATTTATTAAATAATATATAGTATATTTTAATTGATGTCTGCGGAAATAATATATTTGTCAAAAAGATAAAACTTTCCTAAATCTTTCTCTCGTACATGACCAACTGAAGCAGCCAGTTTTTTCGATGAGTTTCAAATTTTATCATCAAAAAATTGGCATATAATAAAACTTTCATAACACGAAAGAGCGAGATAAAATAAATTTTCTTACACTGTGCTGTTTGCACAGCTCTAGTAGTATTCGCCGAAGAGATTAGGATGGTTCGGAACTCGTGGTTTCATTTCTATTTCGGTATACGATGATTATTTGGAAGGTTTACAACCTTAACGTGAAAATGGAAGCATTCATCAATAAACGCTATGGAATATGATTGCATGACGTTTGACAGGTACATCTAAATTTCAGCCATTTTGACGGGCATTTGCTTGACGATTCTTTGAGCAAGTCGATGTGAATGCCTTTGTAAAAATGGAAAAGATCAAGTATTAAGTGGTCATTAAATATATGTTTTTGAAAGGTAATATGCCAACGTAAAATAAATATAAGTTGGACGCTGTGTACGATGAAGCTACATTAACATTCAACAAACTTGAAATTTGAGCAACTTAATTTATGTGTGGCATAAATAGCTTGAGAAACGCTGAACGTTCGAGACATCCAAAAACTGCAACCATTTAGGAAAACATGCCTCATATTAATTTAAGCTTACGACCATCGAATGAAAGAGATAGAGAAAGCAGATACTGTGAGGATATGTTCAAGCAAAATGTTCGTCACATATTGAATCAAGATTTAGACATGAGAAAGCTATACACACGTAAGGTGACACGTTTGCTCCCGTTAGACTAAAAAGTGTTAGAATGAACATTACCAATGTCCTGTTGGTACAACTTAGCCACAATAAATCAGAGTTTTAGTGACGATCAGTTACTACCGAGGAAACTTGGATAAACAATTCGGAGCCCGAAACAAAATTAGTAAAAACAAAGGACTGCAAATGGGGATTGGCTCCAAAAAAAAGCAAAAACAGTTTTATCGGCTGGCTAAGTGGTGGCGAATATTTTGGGGGTAGTCATGGAATTATCTTAATCGATTATCTTCAAACAGGAAAACACATTACTAAGCATCACAAACTAAAGGCAGAAACATCGGAAAAACGGCCACTTTTATAGATGACAAAAAGTTCTGTTTAACTTAGACAATGCGCCTTCTCACACCTCAACATTTGCTATTGCGAAGATCAACTAATTATGGTTTGAACTATTGAACCACCCTCCTTATTCTCCAAATCTGACACCCAAAACATTTTTTCGATCCCTAATCTAAAAATTGTGCTCAGATGACTGAAACTTTTATCAATTGAGGAAGCCATCAACTTCGTAAATAACTATTTTGCAGAGAAAACGCTGAGTGCTATTAGGACGGGTTAATGAGATGGTAATATCACTGGGAGAAATGTGTAAACTTACAAGAAGATTACGTCGAAATAAAAATAAATTTAAAGAAAAAATGTCTTGTATCTTTGTTAGGTCAGAATCATTTCGTACCACTCTCGTAATTATCACGAGCAGTGCCAGATTCCTACTAATAAGGTAACAGCCTATCGATGTGATTCATTCAAAGAATCATTGAATCGAGATCATGTAAAATATTTAATAATTTTCTTTGATCAGTTAATTTTATTAACATCGTACTGGATGCAAAACGATGGATATTGATGACCGGCCTCCTAATTTTGAAATTCGATCAATAGACGAGGACGACATATGAGCTGGCAAACCCTCTCCTAATAATAATTTGGAATAAAATATATGTTTAACCATACGAGCGTTTAACATTTTTGTGTAAAGCTCTTCCTAAAGCAATCTACTTAAGCACAGTTGAAGGTTGCGAAAATGTTTAGCTTTCCATTCACAAAATCTTCGAAAAAGCTAGATGATCCTATTCTTTCCCCCTTTTAAGACGCGGGTGGTCTACAACAACCCTTTGGGTTGGGCATTTTTATTACTCATACCAGCAGCTTTAAAAGGCTTTTTCGTTTCCTTGGGCAAATCATGTAATATAGGCTGTTAAAATGAAGTGGGGTTCAGATTCTTCAGATCAGAACTTCGAAGGTGTACACCTGATTTATTGAGTTTTAATAAAAGTGTTTCAACGAATGAAGAATAAAAAATATAGCTTGAAGAAAATTGGTGAGTTAAAAGTTGAAATATATTTGTTTACTTCAAAGAATAGAAAAATTCTTTTTTCTGTCATTTTTAAAAACTTTTTTTTTTTAAATTTTAATATTACGATTTTAACCAAGAAAAAGCACCCCATATTCATTACTGAATACGAGACCAAGAGAATACAAGATTGTTTGCATATTTTGAAAAAAAAAAGTAATGATTAGTGCAATACCAGCTTGGTTAGATTCATACAGTCCGTTTCCAGAAATAGCGCCGCTCAAGTGTCATTGTCAGGCTTAGCGTTTACCCACGACCTGTGACTAGTGTCCAATTTTTTTTTTTACAAGAATACGAATGGCGTGTTATTATATAGGTTGATTAAATTTGTGGAATAAAAACGGAGACTTTTTCCACTCAATTATATTTTAAATTTAAATTAACAAAGTGTGATTTTCTTAATTATTTTAATTTAAATAGAATTTAATCCTAAAAATCATATTTTTCTGTAGAACGAAATTTTTTGGCATGAATTAACTTTTTTCCATAGCACACTCACTGCAGAACAACTTGCTCCAAGCAAATATCTCTCTCTAAATCTACATTTGTAGCAGGGCAACATAGTGCACATTCAATCAATAATTTTTAATTTTAATGGGTATATATTCTTTAAAATGTGAAAAAATTTCAAACTATCTTCCATCCCCATTTAAATTTTCCTCTTTCTGTTCCTTTAGTGTTTCAAACTTTAAATGCATATTCGCATTTATCTTTTAACGGAAAATTGTCATCAGTAAATACATGTTTCATATCAGTTATTACAAATTTGACTGCGAGAGAAACTTTTTACCTTTCAATTTCGTCTTTCAAAACAGTACACTCAAAACACTTTAGTTCAGTGAAGTTGATATACATTTCCTTAATGTATTCATAACAAATTTTGTGAACAATTTTAAATCTTAAGAATGTACCCTTAATTCCAGGAATATAACTCTACAAAATTGTTAGTTTACTCTTCAATATTAACGGCACGAATTAATCGTCATCTTTTGTTCTATATTGCAATAAGAAACTGCAGCTGAAATGTTATCATACTTAATTTCTGGGGTAGTTTTATAGAAAAATTATGACTGGGTGTGAAGAGCGAAAGTTTTGATCTATGTAAAAGGAGATGTTTTTTCCCAAGTGTAAAGTATTTTTCCAAATTTAAATAACATGACCGAAGCGGATCATATAATTTGAAAATACACTCTATTTGTGTTGTGTTTGTGCTGGTTTCAAAGTAAACCACCTCACTTTTGAATAGCAGAGAAGCTTCTTACATTCAATATCAACCTGAATGCAAAATTGCTTACGATTTGCTACTAAAACCGAAACGGACTAAAATATATGACTTAGTTCAGTCCAAAATATTCACAGTATGTAAAAATCATATTCCTTTACTAATCTCAGCCCATTTTACAAATTGTACCTTAAAAGAAGCTATATGTTTTTATTAGACCAAAATTTAATAATGTAAATATCTTTTTCCCTATAAAATATATAAAATATACATTTCAAATGATACAAATATGAAAGATGCATAAGAAAAAAAAAATTAAAATTTTGTATAAAAGGCTTAAACAAAGCAAAATATCTTAAGGTAAATTAATACCTACTTTTAAAGCACTTTATTTAAAAAAAAAAGAAATTTTTGTAAAAGGTTTATGGTTTTAGTTACAATGGTTTATATAAAAATGGTCTATAAAGAACTTTTTTTTTGTATTTTTCAAATTTTGAACACATTTGTTTAAAATTTAGTAAAAAATTTTTGGCATTTATGCTCAGGTTCAAACAACAAATTCTAATTAATACATTTCACTTTTTGTTTCAGCTACATATTTAATATACATATATCTGTGTTGTGAAGCAAGAAAAATGCAATTATTTCTTAAACTTACCGCGTCAACAAAACTTATGAATACAACATGATTTAACAATATATATGTATAATTTTTTTAAATAAAAAGCAGCTCCAAAATAAATACTTACATACTTAAAAGATATGTTTGCGGTCCACAACATATCTAAAGTCGTACTGAACATTACGGTAAAATTTCATTTCAGTATATGGAATACTTTTTAAGAAAGGAGATTTCTGTAGTAAAAAAAATTTAAATTACAATTTTTCCGTATATGCAAATAAAGGTTTTAATGTTCCTTTAAAAAATTATGAACTTAGAAAAATGAGTTAACTTCTAACTTCCTTAGAAGCAATTGTAAACCATTTTTGAAATCCTAAATATGTAGGCTTTAAAAAAAAGTAATAAAGAGACTTTTAAAAAATTTCACGAAAACGGTGATTTTTGGGAAGGCACTTACTTACCTTAACAAAGTCAAAAAATTATCTAAATATACTAAGCTAAAGTACATTGCTGAAGCTAGAAGTGTACAAATGGATACACGAGGCAAAAAAATAAACTTATTAGTTCTAACACATTTTAAATCCACTAATTTTAGAAAGAAAAATATTTATATAGTGTCCACATACCACTCATAAAATTGTCACAGTGTCGTATTTTTCGAAACAGTGTGCTGCACAGAGTACAATATTGCAGTTTCTGCATTCAAACCTTGTTTTTTACATTAACATTTTTAAGGATGCATACTTTTAATCAAAATTATTACTATGCTGTGGGAATAATGAACTTAATTATGGAGCTAGACTACGTTTATTACTGTAAGTTAACAGTAATAAACGTAGTTAACGTAACATAATCTCCTTGATATCAATATTTCATATTTCTGGGGTATTTTTGAAATTACAAGTATTTGAAAAGTTAAGGGTATTTTTATAAGGTTAATTTAGAGGTATTATATTTGTTTATTTGTGCTCTTCGTTTTGTATATAACCTTTTATCGGTTCGTATCTTTGTTCAATTGATTTTGTTTTGACAATTTATAAAAAAGTAATTTAATGCAAAGTAGTTATGATTCGGATGGTTTTGATCCATGTAAAAATATGCTGCGCCCGCGTTTCTGCCCAAACCAGAAACAGCTTTTTATATTATTTTATTTCTTTTCACCACTTTCTTTGTTTCTGTGTTGAGTTTTTAGGATTTTTACAATTTTAGAGTAATTTTTTAGTTGCGTATATTTGTAGAATTATTTATACTTGCAATAACACACACTCATTCGCTCTCTCCCCCCCATATATATATATATATATATATATATATGTATGTATGTATGTGTGTGTGTGTATATAAATATACTGATGTGAAAAATTAAGAAATTTTGCTCATGATGTCTAAAAGACTAATGGACAGACGTTAATGAAATTTGGTAGGAACATACATTTCTAACATAGGAAGCGATGCACCATTCAAAAGTCATTTCATGAACGCATGATTATAAATAAAACTGATAGTGCAAGGTTGTCCAAAATTTGCGTTGTAATTTCGAACTAAAAATGAGTCTAATATACAAAATGGCTTTTCTCACAGCCAGAAGGGTCGAAGTGTAATGGCATACTAGACAGAAGTCCGTCGAAGAGACCCTGTGACAGTCGATCCCACTCATGCTGCGAGGCAGTATTTAGCTCCGGGTAGGCCAATCCATTTATCCACAATTTATAGGAAATCATTGTCTTTTGACAGTAACTCAGAAACTTTTGAGTCTCTTAAAAGTCGAAATTATGTCAATAAATTCCCATTATACCTCACAGTAGTCAAGTAGCCTTTTCCAAACTTATAAAGGGGTGTGTGGTTGTCCAGCATAATGCCTTTCTTAAGATACAGGTACAACGTGAATTCATGCCCAGGCTAAATATCATCTCATCTGTATAAGGCATGGAGCTCTGCTGAAGTTTAGTCCAAGAAGCATACTGTCTGCATCATTCTAATCGCTCTTTCATGTGTGCTACAGTGAGCGGGATGCAAACAACTAGTCTTCTGATAGCCACTCTCACGAATCCTTGAGGAAAATGTAGACCATAAAACTTAAGGTTCCAGTGAAAACATACAGTTCACGTGTGTGTAATGAGACTGTAGCAGTCTTTTGTCACCGCGCTATAAGTGCAAATTAATGATTTAAATTCATCGTTGTGAATCTTGGTCTACCTAGTCTAGGTCTTTTCGATATAGATCCGATGTCCTGAAACTGGTTCCACAGATTTCAGTAAACATTTTGCGTTACATTGAGTTCTGTAGCCACCTGCGCTTGTGATTGATCTGTCTCAAATCCATGGAGAATTCTCCATTTCATTTTATCATCCATATATTCGTGGCTACCCATGTTACCTGATACCTTTTATTTTTTTTAACTCTTGCGAGAAACACTGCGAATGTCGTGGAGGAATGCGTTCACGCAAATCGTCGACAACTCCTTCCATAGCTTATACAAGTATCCCCACCACAATAATAACTCCACACAAACACATATGTATGTTTACATATTTGAACTCTGACTATTTGCAAAATCTTCGGTGGCATATTTAGTAATTTTAGTTCAATACCAAAATATCTTGATCTTGCACACGGGTGCATATATATATATATATATATATAACACATCAATCAATAACTCCCGAGACTAACCCAGAGATGGCGCTCGTAGTAAACCAGTAACCAGGTCTTTCTAGAGTACTAACCTTTGCTTGAAACGTGTCAACATTTTAAGTCGATCGGATCAGAAACAGCTGAGTTATCGAGGTTGGAGTAAAGTCGTTTTGTAGTTTGTTTAAGAAATGGAAAAAACCGAGTTTCGTGTTCTGATAAAACATTGTTTTTTAATGGGTAAAAACACCGTGCAAGCGAAACAATGGATTGAAAAATGTTACCCGGACTCTTGTCCATCAAAAGCAACGATTTGTCAGTGGTTTGCCGAGTTTAAACGTGGTCGTACCGACACAAATGACGCGGAACGCTCGGGTAGACCTGTGGAAGCCGTTACACTGGAAAATGTGAGTGAAGTGACAAACATTATAATGAAAGATCGTAAAGTGAAGCTCCGTGAGATTGCTGAGATGACACAGATATCATATGGAAGTGTATTTACTGAAAAATGTTTTTTGAAGTGAAGTGAAAAAGGTTTTTTCCAAGTGGGTGCCGCGATTGCTTTCGATGGAACAAAAACAGCAACGAGTTGATGATTCAGAAAGCTGTTTATCGCTATTTACTCGCAAAAAAAATATTTCTTGCGGGAAAAAAAAAAAAAAAAAGTTTTGGAAAAGCGTCGGAACGATTGTATCACCCTAAAAGGTGATTAACAAAAGGTGTTACGTTGATGAATAAAAAAATTTTTGCAAAAAAAATGTTGTTTTCAATGTTAGACTCGGGAGTTATTGATCGATGTGTTATATATATATATATATATATATTTACTAATTTTCATGCAAAGAAATAAATTTTAATCGATTATTTGTTTTTCATTTTGCCTTCTTTCTGGTATCTTCTGATCGACAAAATACGAATCCTGTTCGATTTCAGGTAATCACCATTAGTTATGGATTTAACATTCAAGTTGTTATATAAACTTCGAAATAAATGATAATCAGATGGCTCAATATCAGGGCTGTACGGGGAATAAGATATTACTTCCCAATAAAGAGCCAATAATTTCCCTCGAGTTACCAAAGATGTGTGAAGTCCGACATTGTCATGGCAGAACACAACTGTCTTGCTATTTGCCGATTCAAACCGTTTATGTTATCTTTGATCATTTGATCCAGTTTCATCATATGTTCATAGCAAAATCTCAACTGTTCGTTTGGTTTCTTAAGTGTAACTCAATATATTAAAGACCTTTCTGGCCCTACCAAACTAACAGCATGATCTTTTTTTTATGCATTTCAGGAAACAATATTGATTATGCCGCTGTATCTTCATCGCTTGAATCTTGATCGTTTTTGATTATGTTACTGCAGACGACCCATTTTCATCACAAGGGATGATTCGTTTAAAAAATAGTCAACTCTGACTTGTGATGCATATCGTGACTTCTGTGGACTTGTGATGCGTATCGCAAGCGTTGATACATTGCATATTATGCATGTCTTTCAATTCATACTGAACCCAAGTATTGAGCGTTTTAATTATACCAGGAAATTATAAGTGATTTTAAATTATTAAGTGCGATACATTTAATTACTCTGAAATCTATAGAGCTAACTCACAATTTCTGCAATTGTGGCTTTGATTTGATGATTACCAACTTCAGGTGGTCGGATAAAACGATGGGAATTCTGGACAGAAAATTCTTTTATTTTCATTATTTAAAAATGGATTTTTAAGCCAATTTTCACCTATGTTCTGTTATGCAAACACCCCAATAAACTTCATATATATCTTGTACCGTTTGAAGATAATTTATTGTTAATCAGACAAATAGATAATTCTGATTTTTAAGTTTAAAATATTTAATGTGACTATGTACAGCGATTATACAAAAATATGTGACAGGAGATACCAAGACGTCCGTCTGGACCGGGAACCAAGCAGGGACTGACGCTCTCTTAGGGCCATCGACCTCCAACGGTTTTTCGTCGGCAAATTCCCCCAATCTTCACAAGCTGCCGAAATAGCCACGGTCACCCTTCTGCTGACATCTCGGGGATCAGGTGTCGCTCAGGCAGTCCAGATGCATGAGTGTCAAAGTTGGTAGCTCGACCAACAAACATTGAAGAAGGCCGAGAAAAGTGGATATGCCACAGACGTTGCAGCTTCCTCCCCCCTTCGAAAAACTTTTCTCTGGAGAAAAGTTAATGTTCTTAAAATGTTATGAAGAATTCCGTCCATAAGATAAGATGACACTTGGAAGATTCATATTATTTCACACACAAGTACTACAATATCTCCTGAGTTGTAACAACATTAAACTCAAAAATTTTGATTAAATTTAAAACTCAAAAATTTTGATTAAATTTAAAACTCAAAAATTTGAATAATTTGCCTTAACAAGTGAGTGTTCTTGCTAGGGAACTTACAAACATCAACAACAAGAAATTAACACATTATATTGAATGATAATTAAAAAAAATATGATTCCAAATATCAATAATATTAATAAAAGCACATTAAAACATATAATGCCAGATTTGCATATTAAATGAAAAATTCTAACAAACAGTTCATTTCGATACTTCAAATACAGTAATTCACATGGAACTAATCCAACCATGCTTATTCTAAT
This sequence comes from Nephila pilipes, assembly GCA_019974015.1. Lineage (NCBI taxonomy): Eukaryota > Metazoa > Arthropoda > Arachnida > Araneae > Nephilidae > Nephila > Nephila pilipes. Next base: position 1,520 of record BMAW01111140.1, on the reverse strand, counting down.
CAAAAAGTTATCCAAACATATTTCGTTTTTTTTCTGAAAATCATGTTTCTCTCTACTCAAAATGTTAATCTAACTTATTTATTTCAACCTTTCTAATGGGTTACCTTTGTAAGCCCAAATATCCATTTTAAGTAGATCTTTTTTTTTTTTTTTTTTTTAAACCTTCGAGAGAATAACATATATCAAAAATCAGATTCGAACACACAGATTTATTTACTTCTTTAAGACTTCATTAATCCTTAGTTATCTTACAGTTTACAAAATTAATTTCTCTGATATACTAAAATACTAAAAAAAAAAATATCAAAACACTTTAGTTCACAATACTACATCTTAACATCTTTATAAAATACTACATGTATATTTTTCTTTTAAATTCACAAATCCATTATTCTAGAAAAATGTTCATATAAAATAACACTAAATACACAATTCATTACCCTAATACAATTTCTTCAAAGCAAAGACAAACGCACATACATATGTATATTAAGCAACACTTCCGATTAAACTAACCTGCACCGATTAAACTAACCTGTGTCCTCCTTCAGATACTCTTTCAGATCTCCTTTCAGATACTCGACTCCTTCCGACGGAGTTTATATAATTCCTAACACTTCACTTCATTCCTAACTGCTTTACATACTACTTTATGCATCACGTTTCATTTTTGGTTGGGCAAAGGTTGTTTAGTGAAAGCAATCAATCTCAATTGAAAGTCCCCAAGGTTAGTGAAAAGAAACCGCGAATAGCCCAATGTCACAAAGTATCATAAGAAAGCATTTTTGGATTCTTCAATGAATACAAGACTGACAAAAATAATGCTTTTATGGCCATCATTTTTCATGTGTAACCCAATTTATCCATTCTTGTCAACCAATTTTTGTCCTTTTTTCATTTTTTTCACGTTCAAACTAAAGTTAAATCTTGTTTGGCTTAGCGTAGCCACATCTGGCTCTTGCACCAATAAGCTACACATTCACTCACTCACTCATCGATTTTTGTACTCGAAAGCTATGTGTGCCCCCAATGTTCATTACATAATTTTTAAGTACTTCAGGTAACAATACACCTTCAAAGAAAAGTTTTCGATTTAACATTAATTTTGCTTACAAATGACTATTGTATGACTAAATGGGGCTTCAAGTTAGAAAATTGCCCCAAAACAGTTTGGTTAGTGTATATTTGTACTGTCAAAAGGGCATTTAATACAAATATAACCAAGAATTAAGACTACGCAAAACATGGTAATTCAAAAGCAAATATATTGAGATTTTGTAAATTGAATAATACAGAATACAGTGGCTCAAACAATTGAAGATACACCTTATTTTCACTTGAGAAATCCAACTTTTAATGAAAATAACACATTAACTAGAATAGAAGACGTATTTTTACTATTACACGTAATAAAAGGGTTAATTTACAGTCAAATTAACGAAAATCAACAAAAAAATATCTAAAATTAAAAGTTTCACAAATATTTGAAGTAAACATAGGCAGATCTTTACCTCAAAAAA
>BMAW01111128.1:0-13212 GCA_019974015.1 Nephila pilipes | reverse complement strand
AAAAAAAAAAAAAAGATTTGGAAAAGCGTTGGAACGATTGTATCACCCTAAAAGGTGATTAACAAAAGGTGTTATGTTGATGAATAAAAAAAAATTTTGCAAAAAAAATGTTGTTTTCAATGTTAGACTCGGGAGTTATTGATCGATGTGTTATTAGACGTATATTAAATGTAATCCAAATATATTCCGAAAATGAATAGAGAAATACTGCTGCTTTATAAGATGTTTTTTTCAGATTAGTATGCATTTTTCTTTTCAAATGAAGGAAGCATAAAAATTCATTTAATTCTGAAATTTCTGTCAAAAATTTATGAAATTTTTAAAAATTATTTATCCTGTTAAGTGTTCAAAATCAATTTTAATTATTTGTAAAATTTTAAAATAGAAAAAAATTATACACCTTATAGTTAAAGGAAAGTTTTTATCACCAAGATTATGCTTTATTCATATACATGGCTTGAGAAAAATTATGAATTATACATTGAACTTTTTTTTTTGGATACATGTTTCGATAACTTCGAATTTAAAAAAATTATGATATCTGTAATTTCTTTTTTAAGATCGTGGCATAATTCCCCTTTATAGATTTCGTAAATTAATTCTATTTACAACTATTAACTTATGTCAATTACTTTAATTTATAAATTCATTGCTTAAATTATTTAATTTGACAAAGGATAATTTGGCTTGGTTTGGTTTTTATTAACATCGCACTAGAAGCAACACGATGGTTATTGTAGACGGATTTCGTAATTTTGAACCTCGGTCACGTGACGAGGACGACACCTGAGTTGCCGCCTTCCTCTCTTAACTTCTACACCACGCCAACGGGAGGAGTTTTGGCCTCAAATCGATTTAACGCGCATCAGCGACAGAATCACGTACAACGATTTGGTATTTGTCGCTTTGAATCGGCAATCAAACCACGAATCTTTATCGGACTAATATTAATTTTTTATTTCAGCAAAATACGTAAAAACAGGATGAAAAGATAACACGTCTGATATGAATTCATTTAACGTAATCAATGAGTCAACAAAGTATTTTTCACATAAAAATGAAACGAAATTATTGCCTGTATCCAGCAATCTTCTGATAAACTTTATTAGAAGTTATTTTCTGAAGAATCTTATTGAATCAAATAACACTAAATGATACTGTTATAAAGTTACACTGCTTGACAATTTCTATACAAGCATTGGTTGATGAATCGAACCTTTGTTCATATTTAGTAGAGGTACGGTGCATTCTTTGTTGTACCGAATGATACGGATTTTGCCAGAAGGAAAACAAGATAAGAAAAAGTAGTTTTTAGAGAAATTTTTAGCAATTATGAGAAAAAAGAATACATATATGTTCGTCCGAATGAAATGTATCCTTTCGGACATTTTATTCTGATATGCATCCTCTCCTTTCAGCAATTTAGAACTTGAAATACAAGTGGAACAAAATTTACCCTCAAATGTGTATCTAGAGAGGTTCAAGTTTCTTTATAGTTCGAGGAGATTGATTTTCTTTTAGACCAACATGCCTGTAGTGTGCGGAATTATTTGGGATACGTACTCTGCTTCAAGATGTTTAACTGATTTACCACTATTATATGCACACAAATCAAATAGTTGTCGGGCAAATGTAAGCTTATAAACAATATTGCTAGGTCTGGGAATTATGGGGAATAACATTCTGATAGATTCAGAAGATAGTCATCCTCGCTCAGTACTCCCCCCCCCCTCCATAAAAATAAAAGTTTTTAGCTCTATCTTCAGAAACCAACAACACGATTTTCTATTAAAATTCTACAGTTTGAAATAATAAATAACCCATGTGCACTACCTTTTATGCAGACAAGAGGTTTTGCCCTACAATGGCCTAATTACCTCTTTTACGATTCAAAGCTATTACAAGCACAACTTTGCATAAATTGGCTGTTGCGTAGTAATTGCCGAGTAGGACAAAACTGGTTTTGCGTAGTAAACAACGCCTTTTAAAATTTGAAAAAGCATTTTCTGCTTTTAGGAATACATTCAATATTTTGACTTATTCACACGTATTTGTTTGCATCCCAAGTTTTGAAATAATATTCATAACCTAAATTTTAACATAAGAAACAAAATAAAACAAGTCCCTTGCTTCTTAATTTATTTAAAATCTCTCGAATACATTTAATTTCTTAAAAAATATTAATTCCAAATATCAGATTTCAGGATATTGGAGAAAATCGCATGTCCCTTTTAGTCTTCGAAAATTCTAAAAAACTAACAGTTGAAAACTAATAAATACAGTTTTCCAAAATTTTAATACTTCGTGTGAATTTCTGAGTTTCAAAAATGATTCTATCATTTTGAAATTATTGCTTTAAATTACTTCAATTATTATTTTACTTTTTAACTAACAATTTAAATATTTTTCCTGTAAAAATTTCTAATCATTCACTTATAGAGCAGTGTCGAACTACTTATAGAATTTTTTTAAGTAAAATTACTTTTTAATAGCCTCATTTCAATTTCATTGCCTCAATTTTTCATTTCAAAAGTTACAGAGAGATATATTTCGTTCTTTCAAACATAGTATTTGTATTTCAAAAGGCGTACAGTTCGTGATATAAAAAAGGCATATTGTGTAGATGCGAAAAATAAATATAAATTTAGAAAACCTGTGACTAATCAGCTGTCATATAGTTTTTAAAAAAATTATAGCTATAATTCTTTTTAATTGCTACTCTTAAGTATATTTTTGAGCTACTTTTTTTTATTTGACTAGATTAAAAATATCTTTCCAATGAGATTTTGCTAAAATCAAGTCACGGCGAGGAAAGAATTTTTTATATTTTTACCGCCTTCACTTTCTGTCACGATATTACTTCAAAGATCACTTTGAAATGTTAACATAGCTAATCAATATAGCTAAAAATACTCTTAATAGTATATTAATGATGCTGTCATACATATTTCATTCTGTATATTTAAAATTAATATTAATTAAGTCAAGAAGAATTACGAAAAATGCAGAAAAAAGGATTTATTTCAGGAGTGATTTGTATCTATCAAATAAACAAATCAAAACAATAAGAAAAATAAATAATAGAGATAAAGTTTGAAATAATAAGTAAAAATATTAAACTTATTGATAATTAGTAAGTTTAAGTCTTATAAATCCATTATACCTCTATAAAAGTATAAGTTTTGTTTAATTAATACTAATACAATTTCATCTCGCTAAAATTATGCGTTTGCTTACGTTAAAATTATTGGACCATCTGTATTAAAATTCTCCCAAACATGAATATAAAATGTTCTGTTATATGAGTCTACATAAGAATAAAATAACTTAGCTTCAACTTTTTTCTGAAGCAGTAAATTTTTTTAATAAAAACTTTTTAAGTTATAATACTCAACATGGTACCTTTCATGGTACGATGGATGAGAAAAAAGTGACTTTATTGTCTCATAACTAAAATTTCCAATCTAATGATTTTATCAATGCTGTTAAAATTCCTTTCTGACTCATTGGAAGTAATTGATACCCGACCTATCAGTTTAAAAGAGATTTTTTTAATTTAAAAATATAATTATAGCAAATTTTTACTTATTATTTCAAACTAGCCAGCTTTCAAAATAGTTAGAATGAAAATATTGCAATTAATTGTCGTCAAAATTTAGCGTAAGCACTCGTAAGGAAAGTACGGGCGCAAACGAATGCATGATTTACAGAGAATGCAAATCTATTTGACAAGTTCAGCCGCTCGTCAATGGGCTATGCGACTGAAATAATGATCATAGTTCCACAATTACTCGACGACCTTTTGGCTATATCTCCTAGCCCTTGGCGAATAAACTCTTTTGCACGAGAAATAATCGTTAAAATTTGTTGGTGAGAGAGCAAATAGCAAAACATGATTATTTATCAAAACATTATTAAAACTGGCGGCAAAATTTTCATGGCAAAATATTTCATTCGATGATTGGGAAGAAAACAAAAGGAAGTGATGTCAAAAAACATTTATTTCTGAGTTAATTTGTACATATTTATCGAAAATGCTCGAAATGCTCGCATTTTCTCAGATATTGCCAGCGGCAATTGATATGCCTCATGCAAGCTTCATATCACAAGAAACAGGAGTCTCGTACACCATGTTTTTCATTGCACACCTGGAAAAGGAATCGACTGGAGGATAATCCGGTGACCGTGGAGGACACCGGACTACGCTATTATTATCACCGAGAAGGCCAATACTAGTGAGTGTTGGTCCATCCCTACCAATCGAGTTCCAAGTTATATCGTCTGACAAGTATGCACATCATTTGCATGATGCGCTGTAGTTCCATTATGCTGGAACGATTGACGATTAGTTCTCGTGCAAAAGAGTTCCTTCACCAACAGCTAAAAGATTCAGCCTAAATGTCGCCAAGTAATTGGGGAACAAGAACATTACTTCAGTGAATTCGCAACTTCGATTGAAAACCGACTGCACATGCCAGACAGTTTTGCATCTTTTTAACGTAAAGCGTTCATCTGCGCCCATACTTTCCTATGTAAAATCGTTATCTCTTTTGTTATTGTCTACATTTCCACCAAATTTGGTCTTTAAGTTCTGAAACAGCCTATGTATTTAATTAATGCTTAATAATTTCAATTAAATTTTAATAGTACCAAATATATTTGGCAAGATGGGAACGTTACTTCCTATTCGATTAATAAGTTCGGAGTAATTATTTATCAACGAAAACGCAAGTTTCTGCAGATAGGAATTATTGGGCACTTTAACTTCCCGTCCATGCACTTCCGGAATATTTTTTTTTTAACTCAAAACATTAGATAAGCCATAGAAAATTAATTCTTCTCTTGCTTTTAGAGGTCGACTATTACGAACTCTTTGGCTCAGATTACTGTTTTTGTCGAAACTATTCTTTGAATTATATATTTACAGCCAAAATTTGCATTGAATAGAAACAACAAAAATATAAGTCGATTTCTCGAGCTTAAAGACTGTGTTTGAAGTAATACAGCGTAATGAACCAAGAAATGAATACAATCTTAGAATTAAGTTTTATTTTATGATTTCATAGAAATTAATGTGTAATACAAAGGTTTTTATTAAATATTTAACTTTATTTTTGAAAATCTAGAAATAATTTAAATATTTTTATGTTGCTCAAATATAAGTCACATTGTAATTCTAATCATGCAATGACACAGTTATTTAACTATGGTTATTGTAAGCGCAACACTTATTATTTTTAAAATATTTTACACACACACAGAGAGGGTTTTTTATTATTTTTTCCCCTAAAAATTTCACTTTATTTGAAATGATATAATAAAAGTCTGAAATCTCTTTTGATTTTTTAATTGATTCTTTATTAATATTTTAGTTTTCCAGAAACATTGAGAATCGTAACTCCGATTTAAAATATTAAAAAAAAAAAAAACTTTTTTCAATTTTATGACAATATTTGAAATTTTACCGTTTTAAAACTGCCTTTATTTTTTTTTATATTTGTGTTTATTGTTTTTTGTTAAAACTGCTTGCATTTATTTTATTACTTATATTAACTATATTAACTTTAAGTTTTATATTAACTTTTATTAACTTAGTTGATTAATATAGTCATTTATTTATAAAACTTAAAAGCTTGAAATGTTTTAATTAAAATTTTAATTCATGAAATATATTGATTTTACTTAAAAAATTATTTTGTCATTTTTAAAGTTATATAAATATTTATTCTATATGTAAATATTGCAAGACCATCCCACAATAAAAATTTTACTTTTCGTAAAATTTAAAATTTTCTCAAACTCTTGGTAGAATTTAGTTGATTTCCTATTTTAGACTTCGAAAATTAATTATCTTATTATAATTATTTTAAAGTGCAACTTAATTATATTTAATGCACTTATTTTAATCATACATTATATTTACAAACGTTTTTATATTTAGCACTACAAATCGGCGTGAAGTAGAAGAACAATCAATAATGTTTTATCGCGACGATAATAGTTTTGTTTCCACTGTATTTTTATGTCAGCAAAATACACAAAAAATACGGTGATTATGTCAGCAAAATACATAAAAAAATATGGTGAAAAGGTGACACATTTGACATGAATTTATTAAATCTTATCGACCTGTTCCCGATGTTCTGTTCCACTTAAAAATGGAAAAATAGCATAATTTTTTTTAAAAAAAAGCAACTAAATAGATTTAACAATATTTTGTAAATATTGAAATAGTTATTCATGTATTTTACTGTTTTTTTATTGTCAAGATATTTGTTCTTAAAAGTAATAGCTTTAAAAACTTGTTCATAAGCTCATGATAGTTACTCAGTAAAACATGAAATTCTATTTTTTGCAAAAGGATTGCATTTTGATTTTAATTCGTAGATTATAATTTGGAAGTATCAATTAATCATATAATGTCATTCCTTATAACAATAAAACAAAGACATATACTTTTAATTAATACTAAAAAAGACAAATGATTGTATTTCGATGTTAGATTCGATAAGATTTATGTTCTGAATTTAAATTCTCCTGCATTTAGTATCAAAGCGTGTTATTCCAAGAATGTGTGCATGTTAAAGATTGAATAAAACTAGAACTTATAAGCCTAGAATGTGAATCTTTTGGTATTTATTGTTGCATAAAAAATATTCGTCTAGCAATGAAAACATTCTTTATCAAAATATTTTGAAGAACGACTTAAAGAATTTACATCACATGTAGCTCAAAACTATTCAGACTCATCATTTACTACCCCTAGCTCGTCTGGACCAAACACATTTATTTAAAATATAGATGCGCATTTGATAGCAAGGACATGACACCAAATGACTGCTAATTTCCACCATATATATGAGTTCGTATAAATGAATGCAATTTCGAAATGAAAGGCCCGCAGCCAGCTGGAATTCCGAATAAATTTATTTGTCCATTAACCCCATCGTTCTAATTTCCATCTGTTGGTTCCATGCCACCGATATTGTGAAAGTTGAAAGCACAAAGCCTACTGGTATTCCATGTTGTCATAACAAAATGACGGTTTGATGAATTGATGTAAGTAATTTGAAAAGTAATTGCATATTTTTAGTGAAATTACTTCTTTTGCGTGATATTTTATATATCATTAGATTTCATAAAACACTTTTTTGAAATAAAAATAATTTTTTTATATGATAGATAGATGGACGACTACATAAAAAGGACAGAAAAAAGTATGACTTTAACCATCAATATGAAACAAAAAAGAAAATAATGTAAATAAAAATGAATATTTTACCCTCCCCCTATTTCCTCTGAAGTTGAACCGGTAGATAGACCGGTTCAAAAACGTTTCTTGTTTGGTTGCACGCTTGTCTTGTAATGATGGTCAATCGTACCTCCAAGGTAGGATATTCGTCGATTGAGCACATGTATTTGTTCTTCGAGCATTATTGTGTATGCTAATCTAATCTGCTCGTGTACCTTTAAAAAGACCTTCGCGTTCCCAAAGAGTATACATATCACAGTTTGAGATCCCCTGTGACCTTCAAAAATCCTGAAAATTTAATCAATTGCAATGGTTCTCAAACTATTTGCCTCCTTGTCTTTAGCCTATTCTCTCCAAGCTTAAGTTTAATGTACCCCCTGACCATGAATTAAGGTTGTCTTCATATAATATTACAAAATAGTATACGAAATCGAAACAAAAACAAACATCGAAACAACAACGCTCGAACATTAATATTATCCTCTGACTTCGCTATCCTTCGCAGCTACACTAATCCCAAATAATAATCTTTATAGCACTACACCAATCCCAAAATGACCCAGACTATTTTTTTCTGGCATAAAATGTGCTCCATGTTTCGTCTCTTATACTGCAAATGCTAAATGGGTTTCAAACTTAGCTGGTTTAAGTGAAAAATTGCACATTTTTTAATGTTTCTAAATTATAAGAATATTGTACAATAAATGAATGTTTTACGAGTTTGGATTGAATTTCTGAGAGTATTTTCGGCCCAAATAAATTCTTATGAGTAATATTTTTCCCAAAATATTGAGTACTTAAACAACCATTTTCGAAAAAATATGTTTGCATTTACGATAGCGATAAACATGATTTGCTCCTTTATTTCTAAAAGAAGTTTATTGCTGATGTTATGTTAAAAATTATAAATATTATAAATTTAAGATATTAACAATATTAGAAACTTTTCCCTCCGAAATGTTTTACATCAAATATATATTACTGCGGTACACTTAAAAATACATAACATATTTCCACTTTTCACCAAAGAAAACAATTATAACTTTAACAATTCTTTTTGATAATATTCATCCAGAATATTGCAGTAAACGATATACATACTCGTAAGTGACTACTACTTAATTTATTAGTAACACATAGACGAGTATTTGATTATTTGATTTTCTTCTTTTATTTGCATAATTATCAAATAAATGTTTATGTGGATGATTTTTTTTTGAAAAGATACGTAAAAGAAATATTTTGAACTTTTTGGATTGCTCGTATACCCTCTTTAAAGTGCTTTGAATATCCTTGCTAGTACATTTATAACAGTTTGAGACTCACTGATCAGTTGGAAAAGAATAATAGCATTCATATTCACTTCATTAATAATTCATATTTATTTAGACTATGATATTCTCTCAGATGAAAATAATGAAATCACTGAAACTCTTTGGGGAATTCTAAAATAATAATACATTTTTAGAAATTTAGAGTGATTTAAATGCATTGCTCTATCAAAGATGGGAGGGAAAAAATAATTTATTTATTTAGTATATAAATTTAAAGAAAAATGATAAAACATAGATTTCCCGCGTTTTCTAGTATTCCTGATTAAATCAACGAAAGTAATTTCGTTTCATTTCAAACAAACAAAAAAAATGTATCATAACTAAAATTGCTTGCGTCGAAAAATAAAAATACTATTTATTTATTTGAGAAATATTTACCTTTATTCCCTTTTGACGTCTAAGGAATTTTTTTTAATTACTTCTCGCAAATTTTTTAAACGAAGTATATATGAAACGCACGTTTACGTAAATGATAAAATACCGATTTTTAAAATTCTGTTAAGATACAATGGATTTAGAGAGAAATCGTCAGAATACTGAAGTTGATAACTATGTAAATAATCTTAATATAATCTAATTGGTACGATTTTTTTAGAATTTAAAGTTCCATAATTATTGAAGGCATAAAATACGAAAACAGACTTAATTTGGGAAGAATGCATTAACAATAGAGTACATTTGTTACATTTAACGATTTTGTGACTGAATTATATCAGTTTACGCAAGATTTAAAAGAAATTTCAATTGTTTCATTAAAAGAATATTTTTTCTCGTAATTATAGTACATACCTGGTAGAAATAAAATTAATAAATAGCAGATATTTGATTGATTATTTATTTCAAAAGGAGAGACGTAATTTGAAAAAGTAAAAGATATATATGTAGCACCTCTCGTAAGGGACAGCTCTATTTAAGGAGCAATTATTTTGATCTCCGTTCCTTATAGAAGGAATATAGGGTATGATTTACCTCTTATTAAAGGACCCTCTGTTTAAAGGAGTCCAGTGGGTGCCCTTTATTGGGAGGTACTGCTGTATATTAAAAATGGAAGAAAGTTTCTATATGTTTCTTATGGAAGAACTTACAAGTATTAGTTATTTTTGAATTCTGACGCATTATATTACAAATGAATAAAATATAAAAGTAGAAGCATGGATAAACATGACTTAATTTTTCATGATGGGATTAGTAATTTACAGTAATGAGCTCAATAAATAAAATTTCTTATAGAAATTGCGTTTGTAAATTATTTATATTTCTAATGAGTAATTATTTATACTTTTAATAAGAATAATAGAAAACATTTCCTCACTCAGATATTTGGTTTATATTTGAAATAAAGACAAACAGGTGTGTGTTTTATAAGGAAGGGAAAAAATTGCCGAAATTTAAAAAAAAATTATTCAACTTGAATCGTAGCAAGATATTATAGTCAATTTTCAATTTAGGATAAGGAATATCGTCAGAAATCCATTCAATTTCGTAAAAGAAATAGTATGGAATGAATCCAATTTTAAAAAATAAATGTTATTGATAAAACTAATATTTATTTAAGTTAATTATTTACTTTTAAGTTAATTAATTACTTTTATTTATTTAAATTAATATTCTTTTTGATGCTGATTTAAATATTATTCCTTAAGAGATTGTCCTATTCTAAAATGCTAATTTCTTTCACTTACAACTGAAAGTTTAATTTTTTGATAATATTTTATACTTAAATATTAAATAAAATAACAATACTAATAAAAAAATAACACATCAAAAACATTCACAAGTAATTTTTTTAAATCTGGAAAAAAAAAAAAGTATTTACGTTAAAAATATTTTGTAAACAATACTTCCTCAAACAGAAAGTTTTTTATTATTTATAAAATAATAAATGGGTTCACTTACCTTCCCCTGTACAAATACGAATCCAAAACCTGTTGCTTTTCATTATTTTCATTGTGTGTATCTTTAGCGTTGCTGAAAGTTCCGTATTCTTTGGCATCGTGGTTAGCAGCAGATATTTTATCTGCCATTTTGTACACAGAAAAGGGTGTTAATTGTCAAGCGTATCTGTTAAATAGTCCCCGTGGTGATGGAATTAAAGATTCTTTCGCTGAACTTCGTCACATCGACGGATAACCAGAGTTGTTCTATTCGCTTTCGCACGAGTTGGCGCTGTTTTCATCCAGCGCGCCGCTTGTATGCCAAATACGTTGGCGACTTATCGCTTCCAGGTGATGTGAAAAGAATAAAAGATAATTCGCTGCTTTATCTGTCTTCAGCACGATTAAATGATCAAGAAACTGGCTTTAAGAGGCCGCTAGTTTATCGGATGCCTTTTTTTATGCAAGCATATTTTTTTTTTTTTTCATAAATGTTATTTTCTTCTTTCTGTGATGGTCTCGATGAGTGAACAGAAAGAATGTTCTATTAATAGAGAACACAAATAACTGAATGGAAGAATTATGTATTTATCAGATAGCAAATTGAGGGACGAGCGGTGTTAATTAGTTTAGGAGAAATGTTTTTGAAAAGTTTTTGCAATCAAATTATTAAATAATAATTTTCAATAACGTATACAGGCACTTGCTATAATGCCATTCACACATTATTGAAATGACACGAAAATTTAAAAAATTATTTATTTAGTATAGAATGTAATTTTTTAAAAATATTTTTTTCCTTCTATAACTTATTATAAAATCAATTAAAATTTCTCAATCGTTAAAGAATATATCCTAAAAATTGATTCAGTTTAATAATTTTGAGAAAATAAAAGTAGGTTTCTAATTAAGTAAAATACAGATAATATTACTCAAAAGCTTTTATTTTTCTTTTAAAATCGGCAAGAATGTGTTAAGAAACCCAAGATTCCATATCTTCATACTTATCAAGAAAATTAAGAAAGGTTCCTAAAGACTGTAATATTTTCCGAATTTTTAATTTTTCTTTCAAAAAACTGTACTTTTTAATGGATTTCAAGTTGAAGATGATGTGAGGAATTTTTTTTTATCAAGCCGTTATAAATGGTTTTGAAATCTATAGCGGATGTTCTAAATAGTAAAATTCCTCCTATTATTGAAAAATTCACAATATAAATCCTCCCTCTCTCCAATTTTCGATGAAATAAATAATATTTCAGGAATTAAAAAATATTTTACTTGATTTTTAATAAATAAATGTGAATAGTATTAAGAAATACACATTAAAGAATTTTTTACTAGAAATCACCATATTGTAGTTAATTTAACTTTTCTGCCTTGGTTTCACTAATGTAGTTCTTTTCCCTACTTTTACGAAAAGGAAATTTATGAAAAATATACTCATGTTTTATATAAAATGATCAAACTAAACTTCTTGATAAGACTCAAAGAAATCAAATTAGTAAGAATATAAAATGATCATTATTTTGTTGTAAATTTTACCTAATAAATTTGAAGTTCCAGTTATAATTAATGGAACTGCAACTCACCAACATTGGCGCTATTTTGTGAAATTTAAGAATTCTCGTTGAGTACTTCAAAGAAACTTACCTGAGAACCATATTATCATGGTTAAATATAAACTAAAATAGTTCGGTGTTTATTTATTATTTAAACTGACATAAAGAGTATATTTCAAGCTAACTTCATCTAAAAAAATAAGCATCCTAAAACTCTCCACCATTTTAATATACAGTCGAAGTCTTAATTTAAAATCAAAATCCTGATCAAAATATAAGGAAAATTAATCTATTTTTATATTGAGATTTTCTGTACAATTTATTGATATGTTTCTAATTGCCAAACATATTACGAAAGGTTGAATTTCTACTATATTGTGGTAGAATATATTGCATGTTAGTAGACTGGAGCTGCAATTATAAATAAATTTTTAAGTGGTGTTAATTAAATTCCCCCCTCCCAATTCTCTTTCAGAATTCTGGTTTTCTAAGAAAAGTGGTTTTTCAATGATATGCTTTAAAAACAACACAGCTTTCATTTTTAAAATTCATGATTCCACTGCCTGTTTCACGGTTTTGTAAATAAAAGTATTCAATGAGGACATTTCAATTTTATTTAAATGACAGAGACTCAATCAATTCAAATTTCGTTTAAATAAATTAAGTAACAAACAAGAATTCTCATTTTTGATGAATGTGTTAGGTATCACGTTTATATAATCTCTAAAAGAAAAAAAAATCATTATAAACATAATTTCTACGTCGTAAAGCTTTCTATTATACAAGATAATTTTGAGATAAAAGCACTAATAAAAATAAAACAACTGTGTAGGTTTATTTCAAATTTTTTCCGAGATATAACATGTCAAAGATTGGAAATTTTTTATGTAAATTTAAAAATAAAAGTATTTTGTTAAATATATATATATATATATATATATAACACATCGATCAATAACTCCCGAGACTAACCCAGAGATCGCGCTCGTAGTAAACCAGTAACCAGGTCTTTCTAGAGTACTAACCTTTGCTTGAAACGTGTCAAAATTTTAAGTCGATCGGACCAGGAAAAAGGTTTTTTGAAGTGAAGTGAAAAAGGTTTTTTCCAAGTGGGTGCCGCGATTGCTTTCGATGGAACAAAAACAGCAACGAGTCGATGATTCAGAAAGCTGTTTATCGCTATTTATTCGCAA
>BMAW01111127.1:0-19573 GCA_019974015.1 Nephila pilipes | reverse complement strand
TGTTGTGCTTTAGTTTAGTTGCATTGCTCTATGTGAAAAGCGCAGTCACTTTGTAAAGATACACCAATACATTTGGCTCCTGCCCTTATTGGCACATTGATAGTCATCATAAACTAGATTCTTTGGAAACTGCAAATGCTTAGAAATATTAATCTGATGGGTGGCGTATTCTTGAACCGATTGTTTTCACCCTCTCTTTCCTAAAATAGTCGCTTCTATAATGTTTTCATAGAGTTTTTACTAAGTCTCACAATTACATAATTAAGGAGGATTTTAATTGTTCAATAATATTATTGGTGTAACCAATCTTTAGATAAAAAGGAAGGAGCTCTATGAAGCATTTTATGCCTGGTGGATGAGTGTTGAAACTCTGGGATGAACAGTATCTTCTACCCTCTATGACAGTATCAATAGACTGTACTTTACATCTGTTCAGTTGTTAGTTTCTCTAGCAAAAATTCGTTTGGCTGATTATTTGTTGGAGTCGAAATAGCTCTTTTCTTTCAGCTTACGATAAGCTATCTAGTGTGGCATGAGCTTCAATATTTGGTATATTTTTCAGTCAAAATCAAATCTCCATAGTATCATGTTATTTAGAATAGTTATTTTCCTTCTTTCTCTGTAATATTTCCGTTACCTATGTCAATCAATAGTTTGGAAAATGCTTTCGCTCTCAAGCCATTTGAAGATACCTCATATTAACTTTCAAATTAGGACTTTTATATGAGCCATAAAATTATATGAAGAAGATTCAAACGGGCTTTTAATTTCATCTTATTGCGTATCCTCAGTAACGACAAAGTAAAAATTATTCAGCCAACTAAAAGAAAACAGTCACCCATATCCATTAGTCGATTACCCTCTACGTCTTGTAATCCGTGTCCATATTTGTCATTCCTTGGTAATCTCAATGATAATCTTTTGGAATTAGTATCCCTATATGACGTCATCCCCGCAGCTCTGGCAATGAGAATAGAATTTTCATTTCAACGGTATTTTTCATTACGTCATACAGTTATTTTTATTGGATACCGATCTTTAACTGTCAAGTTGACGTGTATGCAACCGGATATATTTATATATAAAAATTATTCATCCGATATATATATAACACATGATCAATAAGTCCGAATGTGGCTGTCGCATTGTTTTGCGATTTCCTCTGAAACGCACCATGTCATGATACATCACTGTTGATCGATTTACGCTTTTCTGCGATATGTAAAATCCATATGCCGCGTATCCAAAAAATGACGCCATGACTTTGCCATTGCCACTGTGCGTTTCGGACGTTGCGGCTTTCGCCGCTGTGCGCTTCACCACTGTCACGCTCGACTCTGGTTGTGTGAGTGGATCGCGTTTCGTCCGGTCCAGCGCGCAGAAATCTTTTTGTTGCGAGAGTAAGATAGGATAAACAGCTCTGAATCATCGATTAAAGCGTTTTGTTCCATCCGAGCAAATCGCGGCCCCCTTGGAAACCTTTGTCATGCTCAATTTTCATGAAGGATGGTAACACACTTATGATATCTTGTCAATCCTCTCAGCTTAATCTCACGGAGTTTCCTTTACGATCCTTCATATAATTTTTACTTCACTCACATTTTCCAGGTAACAGCTTCCACAGTATCACCCGAGCGTTCCGCGTTGTGTCAGTACGACCGACCACAGCGCCCTGGCAAACCACCGACAATTCGTTCGTTTGATGGACATGAGTCTGGGTACATTTTCAATCCATTGCTTTGCTTGCACGGTGTTTACGCCATTAAAAACAATGACACGAACCTAGCAGGTTTTTCAAACGCAAACTACAAAACGACTTTACTCCAACCTCGATAACTCATGTTTAACTGGCGATCGACTTTTAAATTTGGCACGTTTCAAAAGGTTAGCACTCTAGAAAGACCTGGTTACTGGTTTACTACGAGCGCCATCTCTGGGTAAGTCTCGGAACTTATTGATCCATGTGTTATATATATATATATATATATATATATATATATATATATATATATATATATATATATATATATATATATATATATATATATATATAAAAGGAGATTTATGAAGTTGTTATGGTTGATGAGACCTTGGCTGTAATTGATGAGACCTTCGCAGTGATTGTAGTATGACTTGACTGTGATACTATAGCCTTTGGCTTAAAGAGTGATGATATTGATTAGAGTCATGTAAATATGTGTATATGTAAATAAATTACATTTTAAAATATTAGAGTCTGTCTTACTCTGCTTGTGGCATTAATCATTATCAAGGGCCAACTCAGGTGCATCAGCAGTCCATTTGGGAGCTTCAACTCCTTTCTTGTGGGTCATAGTACACTCGTCCCATACTATAATATTTGTTTCTCTGAGTACGTGCGCCATATCGCTTTGTATGGATAAATTACAAATGGTGTTCTCAGAACGATTCAAATCGAGAGGTAGTTTGAAAGCTGAGTGCGCCTTCTTGCATCCATCAATCAATGTTGCTTCAACCCCTGACGAAGCTACAGCGATAGCGATATTTTTTCCACTCCTAACTGCAGCAAGCAGAAGATTGATCAAGAATGTTTTCCCAGTTCCTCTAGGAGCACCAAGAAAGAATAACTGCCTGGAATTAGAATCAACACTGTTCAAGACATCCTCGTAAACTTTCTTTTGATCATGATTAAATTTCGAAACACCTACAGCGACTACTTGGATCAACTGAGATGTATCGTAAGCCATTTCGCTCACATACTGATGGTTTTTATTAACGATGCTTTGCATTCTTATGGGCTGTGGGAGCCCAAAGTGTAACAATGACTTCCCAGACATTGATGTAACAATGCCTTCTAGAAGGATAAGACATTGGTTGTAAGCAATATCAACGACTGGCTCAATATTTCAACTCTGTCTCTCTCCATTTGCCTTCGAATATCTTTTGACAAACTTTCCCGGTATTTACCCCATAACTTTATCGGATCTACTACTTGGCAAAAAAACTATCATAATTGTAAATAACTCTCTAATTTTATATGGAGAATCGAAAATCGAAGCTTCCTCTAAAGCACGATCCCAGTGAGTATCATCTTCCAATAATCCAAGTGCTCTGCAAGCTGCCTGAAAAGTTCGATGCACTATTCCTTTTACAGTTTTTAAAGCTTTAAATGACGTCGGACCACAAATCCCATGTAAGAGAAGTCATAAATAGTAGCATTCTGCATTTCCGGGATGGACAGTATACACTACCCAATACATTATCTTTTTGGAAAACCTGTCACAACATTTCTCTTTTTTTTCTCCTAACGAATTCATTTTCTCTCCAAATGTAATAACCTGGAACTTGACAATATAAAAGAGTTCGTGGAAATTCACCTACTTTACATTAGTTGAAAAACCCCTTAAGGGTTGTTTTTGTAGGATTTATGATTTTGTTAGCAACATTCTCTTCTGTGAAATAAACTGTTTGACCATTTTCGAGATGAACAGAAAGATGAACTACAGAAGAATATCTCTCATAAATGTGAAAGCAAAAGATACGCCTGGCTGCTTCAGAACTGCTTATGTATCGTCCTGCCTCATATCTGGAAATCTCATCCAAATTCTTTACGGTAAACGCTGCTTGATCAGAACGTTTATTTACATACTTACAGATGTATTTAATAGATTTAACCGAATTGCAATAATCAACATTGATATGAGCGTTGAAAGTTCGTGACAAAACAGGGTTTGACAAAACAAAAACACCCATTGACTGTCAATATCATTTCCGTTAATTTTGATTGCTATTCCACCATCTTCTGGAGACCGCCTTCGATACTGAGGATATCCATCTTCTCCCGTTTGAGTTTCTTTTAAAAAAGGCCTTGGGTATCTTTTGGAGCAAATACCAGCTAGCATGCACGGTGAACTGTTCACACGGACCATGAATCGTCGTTGATTTAATAATTTCATGTAGAATTGAATCCTGATCGGGGTCATGTAATTCAGCCCTTACAACTTCATCAATAGAATCAGGTCTTATTTTTTCTTCCAACCAGAGAAGAGTATGAACGTGTGGAAGTTCTCGCTTCTGCCATTCCACCGTATACATGTTTCACCTAATATTGCCAAAGATACAACCTTTTGTCAGAAGATTCATCATGTGCTTAACTTTCAAATGAAACACCCTCGCAAAGACATCGTGTCTATCATAAGATTTTTGTCCTTGCCTCAAGAGATCTTTGATTTCTGACCATTTAGGATTGCAAGTGAATGTAATAAATAAGTCAGGGCGTCCAATCAATAAAAATTATAACTGAAAAATATGTATGAAAATTCAATTTGTATTAACCTACAATGAAATACTTTTCAAGTTAAAAAATATAACCAAAATTAATTTTTTAAAATCAAATTATTTAAGAATTCAACAAAAAATACTTACAAAAAAAAATATAGTAACATTTTTGGTTATTATCGGGAATAGGGTGTCTCCCTGGCGATTGGCGACTTTTAGGGAGCACTGGCCACTTTTGGGGGTGATAATAATTTTAAAATGGTGATTGATTATGGTAACCCTAAGAATAAATGCGTAAGTCACGCAAGTTTGGCGACCTATCTAGGAAGTCGCAAAAATTTCGTCGCGAATCTCCTAGGGCACACCCTATTCCCAATTTTAACCAAATTTTATAGTACAAAGTCACCCGTTACCACTCAATGAACACATAATAATAGTTTAAAATATTTAAATAAAAAGTTACGACAACAACAAAAATAAAAGAAAATTATCAAATATTCAAATTTAATTGTAAAATAATAAATAATGACCTTAATAAATTTAATTTTTGTCACCTCTGAACATAAACCACAAATGCATACATTTTTTAAGTATATCAAAATAAATATTTTGATAGCTACTTATTTTTTTTATCAATGACATGAACAACATACCGTTATTTTACATTTGTTAAAAGCCAACTTCAATATCTTCGTAATATTTGTAATCTAGATTGCGTTTAAATTTACAAATGCAATTTATGAATCATTATTAATAATAAAATACTTTTCTCATAAATTTAAAACATACGTCTAGGATCCACAACAATAAAAAATTATCGTTCGCTCAGCAAAGTGGGTGAATATCAGCTGGGGTTACCATAGCATAGCTTTTCAAATTTCACAATGCAAGGTCATTGAAATGCTTTGACTTGGCGGTGGAAGATATTTAGCGGTAAATCGCTAAATGTAGGAATTTCGGGGCTCAACATTTACATTATATATGACAAACCTACATTACATCCTACTCAGCAGATTGCGCTACTCCGTAAGAAGTTGCCATTTTAATATTTTTCATTAATTCCGCTAAGTTTTGGAGCTAAACTTCACTTTCACCAACCATGGGATTCCAAACTCATTTATTTCTATTGCTAAATATGTACGTTTCTTATTTTCAACATGCACGAAATTTCGCATAAAGAGCCTCTTCGCCAAAATCTTGCCAATCCACCATTAGCACTTCAATATTAAATTATTTGGTATTTTTCCATTTCGCACACGTAAATCTCACCAAGTAAATTTAATTGGTGATAATACACAGCATACATACAAAAAATATATATTCCGTTTGGCGTCGGTCATATCATTTTTGGCGATAAAGTCGCCAAAATTACGTAACCGACGGATAAGAGTAGATTAACAGACGAAAATTACATTTTGGATATGACTTCCGTAACTATGCTAAATTTCAAGTCAATCGGTCTTAGAGATCTTGTGATGAGTCAGTCAGTGATATTTCGCTTTTATATATATATTTATATATATTAATTGTGATTATTTAATAAAAAGTAACTAAAATAAAAAATTTCTTCGTTGACCTAAGTAGGAATTGACTTAATTTTTTTTATATTACTTGTTTATTTATAAATCATTTCATCTAGAAATTTATTTTTGCTAACGTCACGTTATGAATATTTCACTCTCTTTTTAAAAAAGAACGGAGGGAAATATTAATTAGTGTACTTCATACTAATTTTGAATTACACAATCGATGAGCGACTTTCCCCTCCTCATTTTTCACTCCGGATTGGTAAGTTACGTGCTGCGCTACGTATAGCTCTGACTCATATCAATTCACATGATGTCGCAATCTATGTTTGTTAACTGGATTGTCGAGTTTTATATTTTTAAAAATTATGGACAAAATACATCCACTCCAGTTAATAGATTCGTAAAATAAAAGTCTTTGGTGGAATCAGGACTTGAACATCACAGCCAATAAGTTGGTTACTTTAAAATCAGCTTAGTTTAACAACTTATCAGAATTTTCTCAGTTATCGATATCGGTTTTACTTTCCTTCCCAGATATTGATGAAGAATTTGTGACAAAATGGCGTCTTTAAGTGTGTCAGATACAATCACTTAATAAAGATCCATTCCAAAATGTGTGTAACTAATTTCTACACATTTGGAACAAGTTATGTCGTATAAATTAATGTGGAGAATTTAATTAATCGCGTCCTTAATCAAACATTATAACGGAGAATTATACTTACCTTAATAATTCCAAACAGTAGGGATTTAATTACCCATCCGATTGCAGTAGACTTCAAAGTGAAGGTATCCAAATCTGGTGTAACTTCTCGCCATATCGCTTTACATTTGTTTGCACCAATATAACACATGGATCAATAAGTCCCGAGACTAACATTGAAAACAACATTTTTTTTGCAAATTTTTTTTTTTATTCATCAACATAATCACCTTTTAGGGTGATACAATCGTTCCAACGCTTTTCCAATTTTTCAATACCATGTTTTATAAAAAAAATATCTTTCGCTTCAAAATAAGCTTCAGTTTCAGCGATGACCTCCTCATTTGAGCCAAATCTTTTCCCCTGGAGCATTTTTTTTAAGATCAGCAAAGAGCCAGTAGTCACTGGGGGCTAAATCTGGCGAGTATGGGGGATGGGGAAGCAGATCAAAGCCCAATTCGTTCAATTTTGCCATTGTTTTCATCGACTTGTGGCAGGGTGCATTGTCTTGGTGAAAAAGGATTTTTTTTCTCTGCATGTGCGGTCGTTTTTTTTTGCGATTTCCTCCTTCAAACGCACCAGCAAGTCAATATAATAATCACTGTTGATCGATTTACCTTTTTCGAGGTAGTCAATGAAAAGCACGCCATGCGTATCCCAAAAAACTGACGCCATGACTTTGCCAGCTGACTGCTGCGTTTTCGGACGGCTTTCGCCAGCTGTGCGCCACTCAAATGACTGCCGCTTCGACTCTGGAGTGTAGTGATGTATCCATGTTTCGTCCATGGTCACGTAACGACGCAAGAAATCTTTTTTGTTGCGAGTAAATAGCGATAAACAGCTTTCTGAATCATCGACTCGTTGCTGTTTTTGTTCCATCGAAAGCAATCGCGGCACCCACTTGGAAAAAAACCTTTTTAATGCTCAATTTTTCATGAAGGATAGTAAATACACTTCCATATGATATCTGTGTCATCTCAGCAATCTCACGGAGCTTCACTTTACGATCTTTCATTATAATTTTTGTCACTTCACTCACATTTTCCGGTGTAACGGCTTCCACAGGTCTACCCGAGCGTTCCGCGTCATTTGTGTCGGTACGCCCACGTTTAAACTCGGCAAACCACCGACAAATCGTTGCTTTTGATGGACAAGAGTCCGGGTAACATTTTTCAATCCATTGTTTCGCTTGCACGGTGTTTTTACCCATTAAAAAACAATGTTTTATCAGAACACGAAACTCGGTTTTTTCCATTTTTTAAACAAATTACAAAACGACTTTACTCCAACCTCGATAACTCAGCTGTTTCTGGTCCGATCGACTTAAAATTTTGACACGTTTCAAGCAAAGGTTAGTACTCTAGAAAGACCTGGTTACTAGTTTACTACGAGCGCCATCTCTGGGTTAGTCTCGGAACTTATTGATCCATGTGTTAGTGGGTCCATCAGTTCTTGCTAGTTCCTCTGTATCTTTCTACCCTTATTCTCTCTTTTATCTAAATTTTCATTCACAACTCTTCTCATGTAGTAATGCTAATTTACATAAATCACGGTTCTTTCAAAAGGCGAGGTTCTCGTGTCATTTATCGTAGTTAATAGCGACCTTATCCAAATATTATAACGGGACCAATTAAATGTGCATATCAATGCTGCTCTAATTTCTTTATTGCCTACAATCCCTATCTATTTCATTCACTATACTTATTTAGTAACGCTAATTTACATGAATCACGGTTCTTTCACAAGGCGAGGTTCTCATAACAAATATCATGGAAAAGTAGCATCAAGTTAAAGGGAAATGCGAAGAAAAATCTAATACAAATTGTCCATGTTTCAAGTTTAATTCGAATACGATCAATTTTAGATACTTTCAAGAGGGGGGGGAATAGGGAAGCATATACTAGATGATTTCAAGCAAACAACCGCAATTACTTCACGTGTTTCGTAGCACCACTTGATGAGTAGAGCAATAATTAAATATTTTAGACTCATATATGATTGTTAATTGACAACGTCGCACTGAGAAATAACAAGAGAGCTATTGATTTCAGATCATGTAATTTTGAGCCTCGGTCAAGTAATGATGACACCTGAACTGGCACATCTCTCTCCAAATTTCGACACTACGCCAACGGGGGAGGGCTTGGGACCTCGACCAGATTTAATATGCATCAATCCCACTACACGACGGGTCTTTAATGCCATCAGGACTTTAACCCCCGATTCAGCGAAAACATCGCTGGCCGAGAGTCTGCAACCATGACAACTAGGCTACCGCGGCCACAGAATATAACTCCTCTTCAGACTGTATGAAGTCCGGCTGAGAAAACTGCATGGCATTTTGAATTTTTCTGACCTGCAAAATCCAAATATTTTTTTTAAAACATGTGACGTTGAAATTCATTCTTTTTTCGCAACTGTATTTAATATAATTTATATATTAACGATATTACTATTCGCAATTTTTTTATACTTTAAAATCGGAAGGAGGGGGTACCTTTCGGTACAAAATACTTCAGAGTGTTTAGTAAGCAATATTTTAACTTCGTATGTTTGACATATTCAGTTAATATCGGAGAAAAACTCCATAATTCAAAAACTTTGACGTAAAAATTTACGAAATTTGATATTTAATCTCGTATCGAATATGAGAAAATTCTATTTAAAAGTTAATTAATTATTCCATTAATATCTTAATTTGGTTCCCTTTGACCTATTAACATTGATACCAATTTTGTTTACCTGCGATGAGAATTGCAAAAATGTAAAATGTGTGTTGCGTCATGATCAAACTCCATGAGAGGTAAGTTTCTCTGTTGGAGAGTGGCAACAGAAGGAAGAGAGGAAAAAGCTGTAACGGTTGTGTTTTTGGAAAAGATGATGGCGAAAAAGAGTGTTTAATGTTTGTGCTGTGCTGTTTTGATTTAAATACATGTTTTGATTTTTCCTACAATGTTGTCATCTATAAACAAAACTGCCTACATTCATTTTCACAGTAAAACCTAATAGGAACTACAATTCTGGCGCCCCCGGGTGGGCTGGTTTTGTTTTGGAGTTTGATAACGGTAAGAAAATTGAATTTCCATTTTGAAGTTATTGATATAATTTGACATTGAACATTGACATTTATCATTGAATGTATGAACTAAGATAGTAAATATGGAAATTATTAAACGAAATAAAACAGCACAGCGTACTTCATTTACGAAATCATACACTAAGTTAGAGAGTGTGTTGATTAATGAAAATCCTGACGCAGAAGAAATTGAAACGTGTTTACATTTGTTTAAGCAAAAAACGGACTCATTAGAGTTGACACATAATAATTATTTAGATGCTTTAACAGATGAAACAGAATTCGAAACGGAATTTAATATTGTCGAAGAATATAGAGAAAAGGCTTTAAGAATGGAACTAAAGTCTAAACGAGTATTAGAGAATATCAGAAGCAAACAAAACAATAAAGAAAGTAGCAATTCTAACAATAATTCTCATTTGACTGTGTGCGAAAATCCGTATAAAACGATTTCCCCGCGACTTCCTGAAGTTGAACTGTATAAATTTGGCGGTGAATTACGAGATTGGTTAACCTTCTGGAATCAGTTTAAAAACATACACGAAAATAAAAATTTAACCGATTGTGATAAATTTCATTACTTAATTCAGTCGACAAAAATTAAGTCAGAAGCTAGAGAGCTTGTTGAATCTTTTCCTATTACGAATGAAAACTACCCTTTGGCGATTGAAAGCTTAACTGAAAGATATGGACGAAAAGAACTATTAATTGATTTTTATGTACGAGAATTGTTAAAACTTGTTTTAAATAACGCTACTAAAAAGAAACAAGATTCTTTAAGCAGTTTGTATAATAAACTTTCTACTCAACTTCGAGCTCTAAGTAGTTTAGGTGTAACTACAGATCAGTGCGGCGTAATATTATATCCTTTAGTCGAAAGTTCATTACCGACCCATATATTGCGATCCTTTGAAAGAAAGAAAAAATATTGACTCCGGACAGAGTATATCAACACTGGATGCTATAGTTTCGTTTCTGAAGAGCGAAGTGCAATCAGAAGAAAAAATAAAATTAAGTAGATCTGAAATACTTCCCTATGAACGTGAATGCAAGCACTTGGCAAAGAGCCAAAATACGATCCCAGCTGCTGCTGAATTATTCATTCAAGAATCAAGGGATACATGCGCGTTTTGTTTCAAGGTTCATGCAAATCGCTTTTGTAAAAGAGCTTTTTTCATCCCATTAGAGGAAAAGATCGCAATAATAAAAAAGAAAGGATTGTGCCGTGTCTGCTTGGCTAAGGGTCATCTTGCTTCTAGATGTCGATCTCAAATAACGTGTGAATTGTGTTCTAAAAGACATTTAAAGTTCATGTGCCCAAACATTGTATGTAATAAATCTGATTCACCCAAACAAGAAGTAAATGATAAAAATATTAATGAAAAAACAGTTGATTCTTTACATTCTCGGGCAACGAATGAAGTTATATTACAAACTCTTGTTGTGAATGTACATGGCATCAAGAAAGAACGTAAAGCTAGAGCTATTATCGACACGGGATCGCAAAAATCATATATATTGAAATCTACTGCTGAAGATTTGGGTTTTAATTTGCAGAGGGAAGAGGAATTTCGCCATTCCTTATTTGGCGGAACGAAAACAAGGATGTATAAACACAAGTGTTATAAAATTTACTTGAGTAGTCTTGATGGTAACTATATTTGTAAATTAGATGCTTTAGATCATGATGTCATTTGTAATGATATTTCTAGTGTAAAAAATGGTTCTTGGATACATGAATTGAAAACTAAAAATATATTATTAACCGATATTCAAGAAAACACAGGGCCCATTGAGATACTTTTGGGTGCAGACGTTGCCGGTAAGTTAATTACTGGTCGACGAGAAGAGTTAGAGACAGGCTTAGTAGCATTAGAAACCAAATTAGGTTGGAGTGAGTGAATGTAAAGTTTATTGGCGCAAGAACCAGATATGGCTATGCTGCGCCAAACAAGATTAAACTGTGGTCTAGACGTGAAATTGAAAAAAGGTAAAAATGGTTGACAAGAAGGAGGGTCGAAAATAGAGAAGGATCGCTAGGGTATCCGGGAGTGCGTCACCCATGTTTACCAAAGACAGTAAACCCCATGGGAAAGAAAGATCACTAGGGTACCTCGGGTTCGTGAAGCCCATACTTACCTGAAGAAGGCAAGTCCCTGAGGTCCCCTGATATAATCCCCAGGGGCAGGGTGCCCGGCTATACCCCCAGACGCTGGGTACCCATTTTAGTCGCCTTTTACGACATGCATGAGCTACAGTGAGACTATTCTGTCATCCCCGGTCACCACACGGGTCCCAAATTAGGTTGGACTTTGTTGGGTAAAGTACCCCGATATACCGACGAAAAAGATGCAAGTATGAATATCGTAACCATGTTATCTCAAGCAGATATTCCTGTTTCTTCACTGTGGGATCTGGAACTACTTGGTATACGGGATCCTATTGAGCAAAATTCAAGAGAGGAAACTGAAAGGGCTGTCATGTTTCACTTTCAAGAAACAATTCGGCAAAAGAGAGATGGGAGATACGAGATCCATATGCCTTGGGAAGTGGATCGTGCGTTTCTAACAGACAATTATGAGTTGTGCTTGAAAAGACTTGAATCTACTACTAGGAAGTTGGAAAAAACTGGTTTTAGAGAACAGTATCATGAAGTCTTTAGAGAATGGTTAGAAGAAGAAGTTATTGAGGAAGTTCCTGGAACTGAGTTACTTGTTGGTACTCATTACCTTCCACACCGACCCGTCGTCAAAGAAACATCCACAACCAAGATAAGACCGGTGTTTGATGCCTCTGCTAAGATCCACAACCATCCATCATTAAACGACTGTTTGGAGACTGGAAATAATTTAATTGAAACAATTCCTTCTATTTTGGTGAGATTTAGACTGAAACCAATTGGTGTAATTTAAGATATCAGAAAGGCTTTTTTACAAATATCCTTACATGAGAAAGATCGAGACTTCGTACGATTTCTTTGGTATGACAATGAGGGCAATATGCGAACTTTCCGGCATGCTCGAGTTGTTTTTGGCATCACCAGCAGTCCTTTTCTGTTAATGGCAGTTATTAATCATCATTTATCAAAAGAATCAATTAAAGAACGTTACTCTGAAGAATTTCTTAAAAAATTGATAGATAGTTTTTATGTCGATAATTGCGTAACTAGTGTACAAAATAATGCCGAACTAGAAACATTCATTGAATCTGCCACTAATGTAATGAAAGAAGGAATGTTTGATCTCAGAGGCTGGGAAAGTTCTGCCGTTCCTGTATCTTCACAAAATGCAACATCACAAGTATTAGGATTGATTTGGGACAGAAATTCAGATACCTCAGAAATAGGCTCAGAATCTTTGAAATTTGATGAAAAAGTAAAGATAACTAAAAGGAAAATACTTTCATTGGTTAGTCGAATATTTGATCCCATAGGTTTCTTGGCACCTGTTATGATTCAGCCTAAGGTTTTGCTGCAATCCACTTGGAAAACCAAAGAATCATGAGATGATGAAATAAAGAAGAAATTTTTAAAATGGGGGAAGCAACTGAAATACTTCAAAAATATAAAAATTCCAAGATGGTTAGGTGTGATGGAGGAATCCATTTTAAGTATTCATACTTTTGACGATGCCAGTAAGACAGCTTATGCGGCATGCATTTACTTAAGAAGTGAATCCAGTAGGGGCTCAGTGATTGTCCAATTACTTCAAGCCAGATCACGAATAGCTCCAATGAAGACTTTTACAATTCCATGTCTCGAATTAATGGCCTCTGTCATTGGCGCTAGGCTTTTTAGTTCTATGAAGCAAGCCCTGAAACTTCCCTACATGAAGACTTACTTTTGGACTGATTCTTCCACAGTTCTTACGTGGATAACTCATCGAGAACAGTGGTCGGTATTCGTTACCAACAGAATAAGTGAGATAAGAAAATCGACAACTTCGGAAGATTGGCTCCATATTTCAACTGACCAGAATCCAGCTGACATTTTATCAAGAGGTTGTGGACCTAAACAACTTTAAAAATGAAAGTGGTGGCAAGGAACAGCCTGGTTACAGAATCCGAAAGAACAGTGGCCAAAGTCAGCTGTAAATATTGACGAAAAAGAAGTAGAAATAGAGAAACGAAAGTCAGTCATCTCTGCTAATAACACAGAGCTAGATTCAATTTCATTACAGTTAGCCAGAAGATTTTCTAGATTTTCAAAGATGATTAGGGTTATGGCTTGGGTACTGCGTTTTCAACCAAAGGCCAAAGACTTCAGAAAATATACGGAACTTACAAATGAGGAACTGTTAAATGCACAAAAGATTATTTTTCGTGTAGTACAAAAAGAATGTTACTCTAATGAAGAAACACGAAAAAATTTGAGAGGTCTTCAAGTATTTGAAGATGAAGAAAGAATTTTACGATTGAAATCTAGATTGATAAATGAAGAAGAATCGAAATATTTTATCTCTCCAATAATTCTACCATCAAAACACCTGGCAGTAAGAAGATTTATTGCCCAAGAACATGTTTCTAACAAACATGCTGGGACATTAACTCTTCTGACTATTTTGCGTGAAAGATTTTGGATAGTGAAAGGAAAAAGGACTATCCGGAGTGTTATCAAAGAATGCTTAACATGTAAAAGGAAAAGAGTGAAACATCTTGAAGTACCTTTTCCGCCTCTTCCAAAAGATCGAACTGAGTTAGCAGCAGTTTTTCAAGTATCGGGAGTAGACTTAGCTGGACCTCTGTTGACTAAATCTAAGCAAAAGGTGTGGATAGTACTTTTTACTTGTGCCGTATTTAGAGCTGTCCATCTAGAACTAATACCTTCACTTAGTTCAAATGACTTCATCCAAGCTATGCGTAGGTTTTTTGCCAGAAGAGGACGAATTTCTGTGATGTACTCAGACAATGGTACTAATTTTACAGGACTAAACAAAGCTTTGAAACAATTAGATTGGACTACAATTGAAAGTGAATTTAGAGTCAAGGAAATTCGTTGGAAGCTTAACCCAGCCTCCTCTCCATGATGGGGAGGTTTCTGGGAACGCTTGATTGGAATTTTGAAAGATCTTTTAAGAAAAAAACTTGGGCGCTCCTGTTTGTCTCTCGAGGAATTGCAGACCCTCGTCTGTGAGTGTGAATCTGTCATGAATAGCAGACCACTAACTTACATATCTGAGGAACAAGAGCTGAAAACTTTGACCCCATCTATGTTTCTTCAGGATATTCCATTGAATAATGTTTCCGATTTGGATCAAATTGAAAAGACTAATATTGTTTTGAGATGGAGATATATTCAGAAGGTTCGTGAAAATCTAAAACAAAGGTTTAAAAGGGAGTACCTGGGTTTCCTTCGTTCATCAGTTACCAAAAGAGAAGATAAGATAAATGTAGGTGACGTAGTTTTAATTGGTACAGATGATAAAAAAAAAGGCTGCATTGGCTGCTAGGAAGAGTACTGGAGCTTTTTCCAGGAAAAGATGGAATCATCAGACTTGTTAAACTGCGAACTGAAAAGGGAAACGTACTAAGACCAATCCAACGACTGTACCCTTTGGAATTGAAACCAAACTACGAGCAAGTCGTATCGAAAAACCGGAAGGGTCCGGAAGTGGTAACTGAATATCCCGAGCTCAATACTGACTCTAATAAAACTGTTCCCGTGACTAGCTCAGGACGAGAAATAAAACCAGTTAAAAGACTGGATTTATAAACTTCTAAACAAACTTTTGAACTTTATATATTTGAATTTTAAAATATTGATTTAAATTTGCATTCCAATATTTTGAAATATTTGTATTGCTATTTGTATTTCTTTTTTGTCTCAAATTGTATGCACATATTATCTTTATGTTTATTGTTTTGAGTTTGTATCCCCAAACTCAAGGTGGGGAGAATGTTGCGTCATGATCAAACTCCATGAGAGGTAAGTTTCTCTGTTGGAGAGTGGCAACAGAAGGAAGAGAGGAAAAAGCTGTAACGGTTGTGTTTTTGGAAAAGATGATGACGAAAAAGAGTGTTTAATGTTTGTGCTGTGCTGTTTTGATTTAAATACATGTTTTGATTTTTCCTACAATGTTGTCATCTATAAACAAAACTGCCTACATTCATTTTCACAGTAAAACCTAATAGGAACTACAATGTGTCTTTTTTTAAAGATTTTACTCATTTTATATTAAAAATACAGGGTGTTTCGCAACTCAAGAGCAAAAATGTAGGGAGTGATAGCAAACATCTGGACAAGCGATTTTCACAACATAATGCAAGCAGTGAACCGCTAGAGGACGCTGTGATAGAAAAAAGAGCGAGTTTTCTAACACATCGTCATTTCTACCATAGATTTTAGGAGGCATCACCCCTTAAATTTTTGCCCATACCTGTATGTTATGCTGCTCAGTAGAATTCATTTGAATTAAACTAACTTAATTTTTTTGTAAATAGTCAAGGAAGAGCAAATGTTTAAAACAAACGAACTATGCAACATTGAAAAGGAAGAAAAAAATTTTCTTCGGTGTTACATTTTCCAACAGTGAAAATTACTATTTGTGAAATCAAATACTCTAAACACATATTTGAATTCAAATGAATGTTTTTACTGATAAGTAGCTGAGGGTCTCCCCTCCTTTTGATTATACAAACATGTGTTCTCATTATAGGAATTATCAAATTTAGAAAAAGCTGTCACGAGTTATGCTCCAGTTCTAATTACCTCACTCCAGGACACAGAACAAAATTTCCTAGGAATTCTGGAGAGATGCAGTACTACAAAACTGTGAGAAAGCCACAATAGAAGTAAACTATAGTGAGAAGTGGACATATAGGTTTATTTTCTAACTAATTATATTTTAAAAAAGAATTTTGTGAAATCCAGCAGCTGGTAAACTGATAAGTATTTTTAGCTTTTAAAATGTGTAATGCCTTTGTTAATATAATAAAAATTTTAAATCCTGTTCCTAATTTTTCTGACACAAAAAAAAAATGTTAATTTTCTTCACATATTTATTGAACCTCCTCGTAAAATAATGATTAGATTTAAGTAGGAGTTCTTTGTTAATAAAAGGGACATTGAAACAAAAAGAAATTAAATTATGGTATGCTTGTAAACTCCCCCCCTCTAACTTTATGAATATATAAAATTTCTTATGAATATACAAAATTTATAATGCTCATACAAAAAATTATACTATGGAAAAATTATAATTACATTCAGAACATACAAAAAAATGTGCACCACTTTTTATCACATTAAGAAATTTAAATGCACAATAATTAATATGATCTAATTAATGTAAATATATCTACTACTGCACATCTGAAGTAAAATTGACTTTTGGGCATGATACAATATAAGGATTATTTACTTAGAATAAAGACTATAAACTTTGGTGTGATATTCTGAATGATAAATACATATAATACAATTGTAATTTATAGAACACACATGCACATATATATAATTAAATGCAGAATCTAATTAATTACAAATTTTAAACTAAAAAGACTTCCCCAAAATATCATCAAGGGTACTGTTTAATCACAAGAGATGGTGCTTCACCTACACATATATGTAACAAAAGAAAGTTGTAAGAAGGAAAACAATGTGCGGACAAAAAAAAAAAAAAACATCCATGTTGCAGGATAGAACTAAAAAATTCTTCAAAATTGAAGTTTATAAATAACTGATCTTAAGATATTGGATTTAATAGTGAAATGGAAAATGAAGCATTTCAACAAAATATGTTAAACATAAAAATAATATGATTGATACATTATATTTAAGAAATTAATGTCACATCAACAATCTTAAAACCATAATTTTAGACAACTTGATTGAATTAATTCATTCATTAGTTACACATAGTCCTAATAAAACAGATTAAAGAGTTATGCATAATTTATTTTATTTCATCAAAATAATCAAGCTTAGATTCTCATACATTCAAAATCTGTAAATTACCATGGATTTAATGTTTTGATCACAAAAATTCAGATCAATTAAAAAAAATTTAAAAATTCGTAGAAAGTCTGACTTTATATTAATAAAATCAAATTCTTCAACAATGTACAATTTTAAAAAAAAAAGTCTTTAAAAATTTACTAATTAAAATTCAAAGATTAATCTATTTTACTATCTAAAATAAAATCACAAGAGAAAGGAAATCAAAAATATTCTAATAAATTTAATTTATTAAGGATTTCAAATTTAAAATACAATTCAATACATGCCATCAAAATAATTCGAGATAAAAATTTACAATGATTGGCACTCACAAAATAAATTACAAAAGATCAAAACTTAATAAAAATGAAAGATGATTCAGCTTGAAATTCTACAAAAATATATGCTGATTAGAGGAAAATACTGTACATATAATAGGATTTCATTTAACTCGTTTACTAAAAATTTTAATAAGAATATACTGCCTTGAGCATTTTTTAAAAAATTACAAAAAATAAATAAAATTTTAAAAATCCATTTCCTTTAAATATGAACCAGAGATAAATCAAAAGTATGAAAAATATTATTAAAAATTTTTCTACAAAAATGATTTCTTCACACAACAATTGTGTCACAAATTGTTTATATGTCAGATCTAATTAAATGCTTTTTTTTGCTATTGTTCTAATGACAAGAAAGTGCATTTACTTTCCAATTTGTGTGATTAGAATTTTCACCGTTTAAGATTATTTGGAGTTATGGGATCTTGAAATAAGTACATCTATCTTTCCGGAAAGCTGTCTTATGAGATTACAAATAAGCTTAAAATAGTTCAAGTAAATATTAGTCAAATTATAACTTGCAGGTAACTTAACGAATTAAATTTTTCATAAGAAATAAAATCATTAATAATATAATTATTATTAATAGTTAATACCTTCAACTAGATAATCTATGTCTACAGAATTAAGAGGTCATCAAAATCATAACTATGTATAGCAAATATATATCTCTTTGTTTTTTTATATTCTTAATTATATATAAAAAAATTTAATAATTGCAGCTGTATTAAATTTATTGATAGCATTTTGTAATAATTTATCTGATTTTATAATGTAAATATTATATCTGTTTGACTGTTCTAAATTTATCGGGTCTTTCTGAAAATTTGGAGTAATTAAGATCTGTAATTCTATTATAGATTTTCTGGTAAATAAAATTATTTTCTAAATAGGTAATGTTCATATTTAGATGTTTATTAACAAATTAAAGAAATATTTGCATAATTACTTGGAGCTTTGTCAATATAAAACAAAAATATTTTTTTCATACAATTAAAAAGTATCATTGAATGACTTATTTTGAATTGGTAAAAGGCTTTCTTTTTAATTTAAATGTAAAAACACAAAAAATTTCCAGTTTCAAGCAAAAAAAAAAAACATTAACAAATAATTAGACAAAACTATTACAATTTAATTAATAATCATACTTTTTACGTATTTTGATACATTTTTAGAAAATAATACAGAAAAATTCAATGAAAATAACAATGCTTATTTATAATATTTACATATTTTTTAACTCTGTATATATTCCTGGCACAATTTGCGTCTTTTTTAATTATTTGTAGTAACAGCTAAAAAAATGACCTATCCATAGAAAACAAAAATTACATAAATGCCTCCCAACTTCACAGATTCAATACAACCATGCATTCATTTATTAGAAGTTAAAAAAAAAAAGGTAGTACATAACTAAAGACATTATCAATCGAGTACCAAAAACAATATAATGATGTAAAGCTCAAAGGTAAAATAAATATACAGAATTAAAAAATTGATCTCTCTAATTGAAAGTAGAGGAACAATATTATACATTAGAAATTATTACATGAAATTAGAGAGGACACATTAATATTTATTATGGTAACATTTTTACACATATCAAATAAAAATATTCATTTAATTTATTGATTATTTAATTAAAAGTGTGTTTTATTTTTAAAACAATGTTGTTTTCTGCATATATTTTCATGAATACACAAATCGCATCACAATATCAGATCCAATGAA
>BMAW01111125.1:0-13468 GCA_019974015.1 Nephila pilipes | reverse complement strand
GAATAGAGGCTTGTAAGAGATAAATTAGTAAAATATTAGAAAGAAATAAAGTTATTGGTGACAAACTAGAACTTATTCGAATGAGTTTTAAAGGCATAACAATGATTAATAAGAATTTTAATTTCCTAAGCGTTTATTATAGATAAGACAGCTGGGATGTTAGGCGTCGCAAGTGTTCTTATGATTTCTATGACGAGAGCCCCAAGCTACTTTTTGTGCATGTGTTTTCGATTAATTGCAAAAAAAGGTGGTTTTTTTTTTTTTTTTTTTTTCCCCATATTTTGCGAGCGAAAAATCATATTTCTGTAGATAACCCTTCTCTTCCTAAATTTTACTTATTGTAAAACAAAATATTTTTTATGAGAAAATATTTCGACCTTTTCACTATGTCCCTTACTTGATCAAGAATGAACATTGAAATTGGGACCAAATAAATATACACATCACCAATAATTATACACCAAATAAATATACAATAACTAAATCAGAAAGTATTAATTTATAATTTTACAAAAATTATCAATTATAAGCCAAGCTTTGCTGCGAGCATTTATTAACAGAAACGAATCAAAAATTTCTTCCCTTTTGTTTCCAAGTCAGACAAACATTTTCATTTAAATTCATTTAAAATGTGTCATTTTATTCGGCATTCTAACACTTCATATTTCACTTCCAATTTAAAAAAGCAAATGAGAAATGAAACATAAACAATAAAATGCTACTCGTTCTCTTTCAAGTTTAAATTAATGAATATAATTAATCTACTCAGTAATCGTTAGCTAATAAAAGAAAATAAAGTTTTATTCTCACACGTTTCCTAGATTTTTAAAAAATATATTAAAAAAATGCGTATTATTTTTAAGTTCGTTATTGATAAACATGTTTATCAACTGTAACGTTTTACTTCTTCGGTTTCAAAAAGATATTACAGTTGAGAGAGAATATTTACGCCCGCGTAAATGACTATTTTTAAAACCACGTTTACTCAGTTCCGTTATATTCTCGTTCCCACGGTGTTTGCAACAACCATTATATTCATATTTCCACCACCGTTTCTATTTCTTTTTTAACACAGATCTCAATTTGATATAGACATCTATATATAATTTAACTGTATTTTAATATGATTTAATGTAATTAAAATTTGTCTCAATAACATCAATTATGTATATTATACGCATAATATAAATGTTTTAATAAAATAAATTAAAACATTGAGATATTTGCAACAAGATATTTTCATTTTTTTTTTTTTTTTTTTTTTTTTTTAAATTTACTCAACTGTAATATTGTATGATCTAAAATCTGAGCTGAGTGTAAGCTTAAAAGGATAGTTTTAAAAATCAAAATCGGAAAACTTAAAATTAAAATGTAACATTAATGAGAATCAATAAAAAAAATAAACAAGTTTTTTACAAAAGTCATCAGGGAAGATATTGAAAATATTAATGAAGGATTAAAGAATTACATTTCATAAAGTTGTTTTTAAAATATATAAAATAAGAAAAGATTTTACTCTGCATTTATCACATACAAAATGTCCCACTGCTCTACCATTTTCACTACACTAAATGATCTTACAAATAATTTATTTAATCAAGAAAAAGAAAATTTGCTTTTTAGCCATTGATAAAACCTTTACAAAAATGCAGACAAATTATCGTATTATTTATTGAATTGAAACAATTTTTCTTCCCGAGAATACATTTAAAAATTGGTTTCAGGAGTATGAAAACTATTTCTAACGTCTATGGACAGAGGTTTCATCGCTTTTTAAAACAGTTTATTTTATTTATTTATTTTTTTTTTTTTTTTTTTTTGTCCCTGTCATTTTTTAGATGTAAATGTATTTTGTTTCATGCTATTAAGGTTCTCGTTTAGTGGCTATTTTGATCTCGTGAGCGTAATGTTAATTGTATGGAAATGCTACTACCGTCCTTAAATCTTTACTATTTTATCTATTTGGATGCAAAAAAAGTGCGTCTGAAAGAGTAAAAAATAACGGAGGTTTCTGAGAAACTACATTTTCTTTCCGATTTTTAAAAATATTTTAGACCCGAAAACCTATAAACGAATCATTGAAATAAACGTAAAAATATGTCTAACAATCCGAGAGAAAATGTAATTCGACAGAAACCTTTATTATTTTTCGCTCTTTTCGCATGCACTTTTTTGTAAATAAATAAAATTGTCTAGATTTAAGTAGAAATTTCATAGGATTAGCATTTTGATCACGAAATCAAAATGGGCGGTAATTTGTAAAAACGCCACTCTTTCAGAGAAAGATCCGAAAGCAACTTGTTCAGTTGAAAAATATCACTGGAAACACTTTCAATTTCCGACAACTTCTGTTTACAAATGAAAATATAAAAAATATTTTTTAAAAAAGATAAAATGTAACAAAAATGTAACTATAACATGTTTTCATCACTTTACGATTTAATCAAAAGATTTTAAAAACCAACCATTCAGAACAATAAAAAAAAAAAAAAAACTTAGAAACATAACAGAGCAGAAAATATTAGTTCAAGGAATTCATACCAATAGAATAATCTTTTCTTTAAAGTATCAAACTTACAATTTGGTCATATTCTAATTCAAATTCATTTTATAAGTAAAAGAAAACAAAAAATGCAATATGCTTATTGTATAGATTCGGAATTAGAAAGAAAAACTGATTGATTTAGCAGCAACCGGACTCTTTGACCGGGTCTAAAGTCATGAACGTATAAATTAATTAGAGCTAGAAATTGGAACACATGGGAGTGTTCCATAAATTAATATGCTTTAGAACTTTTTTTTTTTTTTTTTCAATACTACGTGTAACTGGTTAACATTTTTAAATTAATAAATATAGGGTTGTTCTCTACATATTTATTGATTTGCGGATTCCTTTCTTTCAATGCTTTCATGGCTAAACTGATTGTTTATTAACGTCGAACGAAGAAATAACACAAAGCTATTGGCGAGGGACCTCGTAATGTTGAGCCACCGTCAAGCGACGGGGACACCTGAGATGGCACTTCCCTCTGCAAACTCTCACACCACACCAATGGGAGAGCTTGGAACATAACAGTTTTTTGTGCATCAGATGGTTTATGACTAAATGTCAAACGGTAAAAATAAAATAAGAGTACGATTATTACATCCAATGACGTGAAAAATATTGATTACACCAGGAGTCTTCAGCTGTTGCTCATAATCGATCAATTATTTTGAACAACTGGATTGCACTACAGGAAAACATAATGCTTAAATTATTCGTTCAAAATAACAACATAAAATAAAATGCAGCATAATTGTAATGCACTTAAAATCATCTCGAAAACTTTTCTATCTTGATCGAAGGAGAAAAAAAAAAAAGACTTCTAAGAAACTAGTGCCAAAAGAGAAAAGATAGTCGAGTAATTTGTAAGAAAGGATGAGGAAGAAGTTAAACTTACGGCCTCTATGAGTTTGCCACAAAATAAAAATAATTAACCTGTATTCAGAGAATGAATACATGATAAAACTGAGTGAATGGCAGCATATTGGAATTCGTACAAATCGCATACAAATGCTCAATACATCATCAACGGACGCACAACGAGGAGTCACGCTTACTTATCAATTTGATTGACATTTCTAGATTTGGACCCATTTAGTAAACGGGACGAATCATCATTTTAAAATGAATTTCATACATATATTCCCGTTTTTACATATGTTTTAAAACAAAAAGCAGTTACCAAACGATATGGTATCAATTTTGTGAATGGTTTATTGTATTAACATAGTACACTTGGCGCCCCACTATAGGTTTTACATCAATCCAAAAATTAATTGGCCGGACTTGTAAACTATTACAATTTTGAAAACTATCCAAGAACTAGAATTCTAAAAGATAGGCACATAGATTCAATAATGATAAGTTTTATACATATATAAGCTAAAAAAATGTAGTTTCAATAAGGAGTCTTATACCCTTAGTTGAATACATCACATTACATTTTCCTCTAATTACCACGTAAGGAGCTTGCATTTGTAATTAATAAAAAACTTCCATTCCATTGGGCCGCATCACAGAAGTATATTAGCATCACGATAATAACGAATACTGCTCTCTATTCTGTGTGAATATCATGCAATTCGTGTTCCTTTTATGATTCATTTCTTAATAGTAAAGCTAATACATAATATAATAAATGTAATTATAACATTTGGAGCAGTTGCAAAAAAATTAGTAATGGTGGAAGATGTTAAAGCTAGGGAAAAAATTTTGAGGAATAGTAGTTTCATACACAATATAACACGCAATGAGAAAATGATACCAATTCTTGCGAAGAAAACAAAAAACTAAAATTATTTCCGAAGACTTGAAATCACCACTTTTTCCATCCAATGATAACTGAGAAAAAGTCTGCTGATACAAACAAGAAGCAAATGTAATACACTTATCTCATTATTATTTAATACAGAATAGAGGGATAGATAGCGAGTATAGATCAAAGACTGTAATAACCAAAAATTTCTACTTTAACAAAATTAAAATATTCCTCACACAGAGTTCAAAAATCTGGTTATAACTTAGGACTATATTTAGCAAAGTATCAATACTATACATACTGTAACCAATAAACTACCATGATATGAACTTTCAAAAGTAAAATGGATTACTTGTTCTCATCTATATCCTCACTATCCTTGAATGGCTATTGTACATGCCATGCAGTAAAATTATTATTCACTCTAGTCTTCATAAAATGAAATCATACACTTTATTGAATTTACGATTTACTTAAGTTTAAATAACCCTGAGAGACATCAGAGGGCTATTGGAGAAGGACCGCTTCATTTTTTAACTCGGTCAAGCGATGAGGACGGTATCCGAGCTGGCACCTCCCTCTCCGAACTTCAACACCACGACAACGGGAGGTCTAGGAACCTCGACGAGATTTAACGTGCATCAATCTGGCTATAAGGAAGGGTCTTTATCAGCATCAAGAGCTCCAATTCACAACACGATGAAAACTATGTCCTCCGCGACCATGACCACTAGGCTACAGTGGGTACACTTTAGAAGGAAGAAAATGCCCTTAATTAGGCCTACCAATAGCTGACTTTACTATCCTGTATAGAAAGTAGAGTATTTTATTATGCTATTCATTTGTTTGAATGCATTAATTTTCTGGTATATGAAATGTTTCATTTTTTTTTATCTGCTACACAGTTATGCTTTAAAAAAATCACTTAACGCGTTTAAAGTGAAAAGAAAAATGTGTGATTATGTAGTAGTTTTCAATTTTCAAGAAAATGCATACCTAACGGATGTATTTGTTACAACTTCACGAACTTATTCAAAATTTCTCGAAAACGTAATCCGAGTTTATTTCAGGCGCTTTGACATTTAAGTGAAGACAGCCTTATTTGATAAAAGCATTGCATTCGTTTACAGTCAAAATCACATGATGCTATTTATAATCCATGTGAAGAATCTGACAAATATGTATCATATTTTTTTAAAATAACATTTTCTGGTATTTAAATGGAAAATATCTAATATGGATCAATATATCTGATGATTTTTCAGTCGAA
The DNA here is from genome assembly GCA_019974015.1 of Nephila pilipes. Lineage (NCBI taxonomy): Eukaryota > Metazoa > Arthropoda > Arachnida > Araneae > Nephilidae > Nephila > Nephila pilipes. Next base: position 7,894 of record BMAW01111125.1, on the reverse strand, counting down.
AGTTCACTACCCTTAACTCAAGTCGGATATCAGTTCTCCGTAAAAGTAAATCGGATAAAATAAGCCGGTTAAATATTAATTTTTAGATCCCTCGAATATTCATATACATAAAGAATGAAAAAAATCCGCTTAGGAAGTTAGACATATTAAATATTTATAAATAGTCTCAAATTTCTGACGGACCTCGCGATTTTGAACCTCGGTTAAGTGATGACGACCACACCTGAGTAGACACTTCTCTCCAAATTTCCACACTACGCCACGGGAGTGCTTGGGGCATGGAACAGATTTAACTTGCATCCGCCCCGCTACACGACGGGTCTTTCGTGGCTCTCACCGACTCGACGAAAACTAAGCCGGCTGCGAGTTCGTGACCATAACCACCAATCTACCGCGGCTTGCATCTATTTCTTGAAAGCCAAACTTTCAATTGATCTTAAGTTAATATGTGATTATTTTGAATGAATATCTGAGTCAGTAGAAAGGAGTCCTTTTTTTTAATGACAAATAAATAGGTAAATCGGATAAGTGGATATCCTTGCAGTGCTGAGAATCCACTTAAGAGAGATTTGGCCGTATTTCGATACACACATCGGTAACAGACTGCTTTTTTTTTGTGTATTATAATTAAATACAAAAATCATAATTATCTATTAATCACGAATGACATTCAATCAAGTTTATGTCAATAATATATAAAAATTTAATTAAAAGTTACAAATATGAATACATAACGTGAACAAAAAAAAATTGTTCCTCACAAAGTTGTACAAAAAACAGCTTTAGCCATCAGAGGAGCTAACTTTTTAAAAATAATTATTAAGTTATTCAATTAAATATTAGAATTAAAGCAAACGCTAAATTATTAAATATATTTTGAGCTAAACGTTATTATTGGTGTCGTGAGATGAAAACAAATCGCGTGCATTTCATACTTCATATTGATAAATGGTAGGGTGACCAATTAATACATTATCTAATAAACAATAGCCCATTTAGCGGCTAAAAAAATTGTTTTGGAATTACAAAATCAATGTCCATCACAAAAAAAAGCACATATTCGAGGTAGTTCCGTAATTACCACATATGAGAAACATCAAACTTCAGTCATTTGCATGCACAGGGAGAAATGATAACATTTACATCAATCAAATAGACTTTTGAAAAAAACATATATACTTGAATGTTAAACTATACATTTCTTTAATTTTTTTCCCTCTTGGATAACACTTGTTGCATCCCACTCTTTAGTGTTAGTTCATCCATAAATCGAGCTACTTGATTAGTCATTTTGAACAGTTTGTTGATTTACAACTTTCCTCATATAGACAGACCTACGACAAGATAAGCATTCTATATCCTTTACTTCATGCTCTATTTCGCAAAAGTCAACATTGACGTTTTTACTAAATTGCTTCACGTATTTTGGAACGAAAGCATCATGGAATGTCCATCAAACAGGCCATGAAGCATATCTTTCGGTAAATGTGTATTTTGGAAAAAGTAAATATGGACATCGGCTATCAGAAAATTGCATTAAATATATAATCCAAAATTAGTTCAGTACATTGTTTACACAGGTCCACTGTCCACTTCATAAGTCATCTCGTTCAGCACATCACTTAATAAACGAATGCCAACAAGTTTCGTGCAATTTAACCAAAATCAAGGTTAGACGCTTCGATGTATAGTACATGATTAAGAAATCAAATATTTACTTGTTTTGTAAAATGAATAGTAAATATAGGTACAACACAGCGTGAGTTAGTGTTAAGGTTTATGGTGCAACAGCCTAAATCCGGTTGTTCTGAACCCAGCATTTGTTTAAAATCTGCCAAGGATTTCTTTTAAAAAAAAAAAAAAAAAAAAAAAAAAACCGTATTCAGATATGATAGTACAATAATATATAAGATACAGTGTGAAATGTTAGAGTTAAAATTTCAAATATGACAAAAAAAAACTAATTTTATATATATAAAAAAAAATGTAAACAAGTCGATATGGGAGTTAAACGCTCACCAAGTGAGTCAAGTTTTAAACAGATTAATTAAAAAAGAATACGGTGAAAATGAAACACTAGACAGCCAATTCAAATATGATAAACAGTGCATTGGATGACAGCATTCTACAGATGGGAAAAAGAAAAAAGATATGATAATAAGTTAAGGAAAAACCTCCTCTCCTCACAATAAAATACCATTTAATAATTCTTGTAGTACAGAAATATCTTACAAAAGCTTTTGCTCGAACTTAAACACATGAAAAACATTTCAACCATCCATACGGTAGAAGGGAGCAATGGTGGATCCAAAGTATGGAGACGGCGGCATGTACCCCCGACCCGTTATAATTTCTCACACAGACAAAATAACACACCTGAACATGAAATTCTAATAAAAATGTCCCAACCATATTATAAAAAAAAAAAAAAAAAAAAAGAACGTGGATAAAGGGAATGAACCCAGCTTTGAAAAACAAGAATGAGCTTCGAAATGTAGCATATAATTTGTCAATGAATTTTAAAACTTTTATGAATCTAAAAGATAATACATTCACAAACCACAATTCAAAGAATAACTTTTACCACTCATTCGAAAACGGGAATAAAACATGAAAATTCTGATCTTGAAATGAAACAGAGAAAACGAATGTTCTTAATACTTAAGTTACGTTTATCAAAAATTATCACAGCTGTTACTTAGAACAATAGTGAGAGCGTTGAGAATTTAACAATACAACTTATCTTTATCAGTAATAAAAGAAAAAGATTTTTACAAAAAATACAAGATAAAAGAAATGGATAAGTTTAGTGAATTAATTATTCGAATTCAAAGATAGTCATATCTGCGCGCTTTTTGCTAGTTTGGCAAGCATCCAAAATTACTCAGATTTTGTGTAGAGAAAAGAACGTGCGATTTTTGGAACAATGTGACAACCTTATTTTGAGATTTCTTTTGGAGAAGAGCTGGATAATTCATTCCCCATTTTTTTTATAACTTTGTTCTTATTTCTAAATATCACAATATACTTTGCCCTTTTCAATCTGCTGTCAAAAGTTAGGTTTACATACACAAGTAAAGAAAATTGATCAACTCTAATTCGAAGAATTAAATTTTAAATGAGAATGGTAAGGATGAATTGTAACACGCAAAATTCAAACACAGACGTGACATGTTTTTCTTTTTTTCAAAATGTTTTGAATGGCTTTTTGCATAACAGAAGTAGTGTAAACAAGTGTTTTAAAAAGAGTTGCTAGAATAACAAAATTAATTCTTATAGATATATATAACTATGAGCAATTTTAACAATTAATTCTACAAATATCAAATGTTTTTAAGAGAATTTTAAAGAAATTCAAGATAAAAATAAGGAACAAATTAACGACTTTTTCTAAATCAATTGATCAGTAAACGATGTATATTACAAGCTAACAAGTAAATCTAATGATAAACATTTTTTTAAAAAAAATTATTTCAAAAACGCAACATCGAAATCGTTAACAATCATAATCTTTTAAATAACAATCTTCACTTTAAAAAAGTATACATATATTTTATTACTAAAAAATGTTTCTTGCGTAAATCTGATTACATATATACAGAAATAAAATCAATTGCTATTTTTTTAAAATTGCAAGAATGCTTTTGAGAAAAATTTGAAAAATTACAAGAAAAAGAAAATCCAATTCATGCAGCCAAAAGACTTAGCTAAAGAAAGAAAGAAAAAGACTTCATGCATGAAACTTTAAAAAAAAATATTTCAAGATAAAAATGTTAGCTAACCTTGAATTTTTTTTTAATCATATCCATACATATTTTTAAAAATGGGATGAATGCCAATTTATATCTTTTACAATATATGAAAAGTCATATATATATGTATAGTGATGGACTGGAATATTTCAGAAGACATTGTTAAACAATAAAAAAAAATTACAAACCAATTATAGCTGTTTTAGACAAGAATGCAGACCCATGAATTACTGACAGTTCAAGGAGTTAAAGACTATGCCAACTTATATCTTTTTTGCAAATCAGAAATACAATAAAAATATTCTACATTACGAATTTCAAAAAAATAAAATAAAAAAGTTTTACAATGAAATATACATCAATTTAATAGATTTTTTTTTTTATTATTCTGGCCCAAAATTGGTAAACAAATTGTAGATTGAATAGGTTTAAACTGAAACCAGTAGTTTAGACTGAAACCAGTAATCTACCAAACCATTACAAATAAAAAATTTTTTTAATTTTTTTAAATAAATTACATAATTTAACAAAGTTTTAAAACTTCCATTTTCTTTTAAACATAATCTAATACACAAATGCAAGACTAATATTTCAAAAAACTATCGTTAGACTAATATTTCCTTAGTAAAATATTAGTCTAACAATTTATTTTAAATCAGATTAACCTATCTCAAAACTATTTTCACTGCAATTTATTTAGAAATGAAACTATATTGCTCTATAACATTCAAAAGCAGACCAACCCCAGAAACAAAAATCTTAAAAATCATATCAGTACACACAAATCATTATTACAACTATCATATAATCATTGGTAAAATTACATCATTGTATATTTGAAATATTAGAAAGCTAACAAGAAAATCTGAGCAATAAAATTAGATAAAACTGTTAAAAAGGAATTTTGAAAAATGAAATATTTTCATGGAATGCTCTTTAACAACTATAAATATGCATTCATTTAAATGAACATTTGTACTAAGCTTTAAAAGAGTTAATTAAAATGTGACTGAAAAAATGTATAATTATATATGACAAATGAATAGGAGAAAATATTTTAAAAAATGTTAAATATATAATCTTTAAAATTGAGTTTTAACACTTTATCACTTCATAACATTTAATACTTTATTCACACTGTTTCATTCAAAATTATCTTAATAGTTTACGTAGAACAACATTTAAAATAGATTTGGAAACATTGTCAATGAAAAATGCTCCAATTATTTTTCTAAAATTTGCTAATACATATTATTCGGTTTGGTATAAAAATTTATACGTATAACTTTATATATCAAATCTCACATGACAATGAAATTGCTTTCACTAGATAATAAACAGTGGTTATTATTTCCAAAATTACAAAGTTATCAATAACATCATGATACTGAGCAATTCAGGAATAACGGCTAAAATTTACAAAACCATTAAGGTAACACAGAACTTAACACAGATCACAATGTTGCACACAACTAAAGGTTATTTTATTTCATCTTTTTCCTCATTTAATCACCAATGTATCATTTTATACTTTAGTTTTAATCCAAGCAAATGTTTTTAAACATGTACTTTTCAAAGATATATAAAACAGGACATCCAATTGTATTTGAAGAATATAATCTTTTTCAATGTGCATTTAGTTTAGTAGTTTTATTTGAGTTTAGTTTAGTTTAGTTTTTATTAACGTCGCACTAGAAGCAACACGAGGGCTATTGGCGACGGACCTCGTAATTTTGAACCACGGTCAAGTGACGAGGACGACACCTGAGCTGGCACCCCCTCTCCTAACATCCACACCACACCAACGGGGTAGTTTTATTTGAATCGCACATTATTCTCAGCAGATACACAATGGATGGATTTATCAAGAATAAATCTTGAAATTTCGAGCTATAGCGAGGTGATGATCCCTTTTACAATAACAATAAGTATTACAAAAAACTTAGAATATTAAAAATTATGCAATGTTAGATGATCCAAGAATAAAATTTGGTATGAAGGAATATAAATTTATGCTATTATAAAAGGAATTAGAGACTAGACTAAAGTACAACAAAAATAAGCTAAGAGCAATAAAAATATTCTCATAATATGTTTTTTTTTTAAATAGAATGCAAAAATTATTTTTTATAATATGGTGTACTAAGAATAATTAGTTAGCATAAAAAAATCCAAAGGAAAGTAAGTTAAATTTAGTTAGAAGATTGTCCCATTATATTCAAAATGCTCAACTGTTAGATTGAAAATATTTATAGTAAAAACAGACATTTTTGATATTTCACGTAATTCAGATATAAACTTTAAATGTATGCGAAAATTGAATTACTTAAACCAATATAACAATGATGCAAGGAATAAGATAATTTAATTATGAGTGACATTAAATCAAAATCTGTCTTGAAAAGTTAAAACTACATTACACAAAAATTATTGAAAAAATTCTTAAACAACAGAAATCTATGAACAGTGTGATTGGCAATATCATAAAAAGAACTATGAGCCATTATATTTAAATTCAAAACCTTACACTGAATGAATTGTTTTTAAAACCCTGTATTTTCGATAATTACAAAAAGCATTATTTAACATCCAGAAAAACTATTGATCTAGAATTAATACAAATGAACCTCAATTTATATTTGTCAATGTAAAAATATGGTATTTTACTATTTCAATGGCACAAACGATAAAGTCGCTAAAAATGATACCAAACGAAATAAGTGCTTACAGTGTCTTTTTGCCAATAAAGTCTGCTTGACAAGATTTACATCGGCGAAATGGAAAAGTACCAAAAATGTTTCTTAAATAAAAGATTAATTAAAACAAATCCATTCATGTACACAAAATTTGTATTGTCTTAAAAATTAAACTTTCTCATATTACTAGGGACCCCATACTCAGAAAATATACTATTCAATTTTTCAAAATAAAAATAATTAACTTTTTTTCAAATAAAAATTGTCCAATACAACAGAATCAGAATCTTGTCTAACTTGTACTGAGCACTAGTTAATCTATAATCAAATTGTAAATATTGGTAAGCATAAAAAATGAAGAAAGTATGACAAAAGTTACAAAAAAAAAACTATTACAAACCTGCCACACCAGTTAAGAATGAGATAAAATTGAAATATTTTATAGTGTTTTCATAGTTTTTGTTGCTGAATGAAAAAGCAGAGTATGTTTTTGTTTTAATGCATAGGTTAATTAAGAAAGAAACTTTCAAACTGAAATATTAAACAGTGTTTTCGTAAAAGTTTTTGTTACTGAATGGAAAAGAAGGGTGTATATGTTAATTTTCTTTAAATTTTAACTGTTTTTACTATATAATCTCAATTAATTACCTCTAAAAGATAAACAAAAGTTTGAGACATATTAAACTAAACATTTATTTTACTCAAAACTTACCATACTTTGTATTTACTTTAAATATAATTACTAAAGAATTATAATTGACATAGAAACACATAATACTCTCCAAAAAGAGTATCTGAAATTTAAATTCAACATTGGATAGAGAACATTGAAAACATTTGGTTAGAGAACAAAACAAACAGGGATAATGGAGTGATTCCTAAAGGAGTTACAAAAGCAATTTTTTGAATTTAACAAATAGAAAAAGCAGGAGCAGAGTAAAACATAAAACTGTGCATTTCAGCTACCTATACAAGTATTTTAATTAAGAAGCAAATATCTAACTGGAATTATACAAAGTATTAAAGAATTTTAAAAATTCAATTGTGAATTGTTTCAAATGACATCAGAAAGATAATTAAGACAATCTTTACAAAAACTGATAAATTATCTTACATAAAGAAACAGAACATGAGTACAAAAAACAATAAATATTTTAAAATATTCTATAAAATGTCATTGATTGAAAAGCTTTCAAAAATTTTTTTACATTCCTTGAATATAATTAAAGTTATATCATTTTTAAGATTAATGATTTTTCATCCATAGCAGTTATTTTGTACTAAAAATTTTCCTGCTTACGAATAATAAACAAATTAATGCATAAATAAAATTTTAATTATTTACTGATAATAAAACATATCAATAAAATGATTATATATTATGACTACAACAATATTAATTAACATAAAATATTACATTATAAAATATGATCTATCTTTATTTAA
>BMAW01111105.1:122498-136899 GCA_019974015.1 Nephila pilipes | reverse complement strand
TTCGAAGACAAATGTTGAGGTTTGCGTAAATTGAATCCGTTTCAATCTCAAGACGAGTGATATACGTAAAAAAGTGAAGGTTGATCACAAGTCCTTCTCAGAGAGCTGTCCTAGTCATACTTTTATGAAAATGTACACTCAATCACGAATTAATTATGGCTAAGACATGTAAACAAGATCTGAAATGTGTTCAATTAGATCTCCACAAATCAAAAAATCTGAGACGCAACAGTTCATCTTGAACATGGAGAAGGAAAATATTGACTGTGCTCTGGTTCAGGAGCCACACTGCGACAAAGGATCTCTCCATGGTTTTCCAACAGCTATAGCCTCTATCATGTTCCTGATTCTGACTATATTAAAGGGGTCATTATAGTACGATCATGTGACTTTTCCACTTTTTTTTAGACTGTAGAAATATTGATTATAATATGGTTACATTGTATGTCATTATAGGAACGACTATGTTAAATTTTTTGTCATATTATTTTGAGTTGTCAACGAATATTGATTTAGATCTTCATAAAATTAAACAAGTCATCATGAGTAAGAATATTAATCGACTTGTCTGGTGCATGGATTCAAATGCTAAATATGAATTATGGTTTAGTCCTTATTCAAACAGTCGTGGAAACAAACTGAGTGACTCTACTTCTTCAAACAACTTATTTGTTGTTAATGAGGACTGCGGCCCTACCTTTTGTGGAACCCAGCGATCAAGTTACATTGATGTCACAGGATAAATCATGTTAGGGTCTTTCTGATTGATGGTAGGGTAGGTTATGGTTTTATTGTCTTTCGGAAAGGTATTGAAGTTCTGTACTAACAATACAGAATCAGAGACGAGTGCACTGTTTTTGTAGCTGAACTTTTGTGCTTAAATTTCGCCATCAAGTGGATTGTTCAACAAAATTGTGTTGCCTCGAACTATCTGATTTCTTCTGATTCACTCTCATCTTTGGAAACATTAAAAAACATCTCTTCCTCGAATGATATTGTTGTTGAAATTCAAAAGCATCTCAAATACCTCAAATATCAGAAAATTACTGTTTGTTTTTCTTTTGTACATGGGCATTCTTGTACTTATGGCAACGAAAGGGCTGACTTTCTGGCAAAGACTGCCACGAAGCGGGAAATTGAACTTAAAGTTAATATTCCTCAATCGTACTTTAAAAAGATTATGAGGGAAAGTGTCCTGATACATTAAATAAAATATACATTAAATCAAATATACATTAAATCAAATACAGAAAGCATCACGAAATTTTTTCCCCCCAGAAGTCAATATAAGAATGTCTTGCCATCACTTCTTCACTAGTTTTAAAATTAAGCAATTTCTAACAGGTCACGGTAACTTTAAAAAATATCTGAATAAATTCAATTTAAGCTCGAATACAATTTGCAACCGCAGTGCCGGAGGTGATGAGGACATTAAGCACATTCTGTTTCTATGTTCAAAATTTGTCTCACAGAGAAATATTCTTAAATTAGCTTTGAAAAAATTAAGCATTAACTGGCCTCCAAATCTGAGTAATTTAATTTCCAGTAAAAGTTCTTTTGTTCTTTTTAGCAAATATATTGAAGATATTTATAATCCTTCTTAATTTTTGTTTGTGCATTGTTTAGTCACATGTTTTTTTTTTTTTTTTTGTTTTTGTTTACTGTACTATACTGTTTTATACTTACTTCTGTAAGCCCTGTGTGATACTTAATGGTACACAGAGACGTTGTTTGTTGTTCAATAAATGTTATGTAGTTTCGCTTTGTAATGGAACTCTTTAAAATATGTATGTCTCCGTATGTGGGATTAATATCTACCAATGTCGGATCTCGATAGATTAATAGAATATATATTGAATAAAACAGGATGTGATGCAAAACAAAACTTATTTAACCAAAAACACAACACACTATTTGTTGCCACTCACTATTAAGTTTTATATTTCCTGTTTCTTTAATTCTACTCTTAGCTTATTCCAACTTGGAATCTGGCAACTTCTTTTTAGTTTTGGTTACGGAATTAGAATAAACAAAAATGGCTTTTTGATGTCATTACGTAAGTTACGCTTTTAATAGTATATATATAAGTTTTCATCAATATTATGTACGTATTCTATGCATAATGACTTTCTCTACTGTAAATAGCCTCATTATCTCTGTGTCGTGTTGTGAAAATAAATATATTTGAAACGAAAGGAGAGTTTGCATTGAGTCATAACACTATTGATTGATAGGTTTTTGTGGTATATATTGCAACAAAGGCTGAAATCCCAACACACTATTAAAACGAGTGTTTACAGCTCCAAAAGTAAAGAAATAAGAAATGAACATTTGACGTCAATTCCTGCTGCTTCTGATTGGTGGTTGAGGTGCTGCCATTCGTAACATCCTCCAAACAAATGAGGGTTCATGGAAAATTTAATAGTTATTGGAAAAAAAGTCCTTTCTTCTGAATTTTCGTTAGTAACTATTTTCTATTTCCTACATTGTCTTCATTCGCTTTACTCCAACCTGGCATTCACGAACCTTTTTACTTTCGATCCGTATTATTCTTCTGAACGCATGCGCAATTCATTTTCCGCGGCGCTGGTCGAGTTATATGTGCGCGCACAGCTATAAAGAAGCGTCGTCTGAAATAACAATCATTTTGATAAGCCCATTTCGGTTGTGAAAATAGAAACCAGGAACACATTTTCACATGAAGGTAAGTCACGAAATGTGTTATAGATTTGCGACAGAGCTTATAAATTATATCCTAAAAAAATTATATTGATTTTTGACCAAGATGCAGTATATGCTGAGAAGCGAAATAATCATTACTATTTTTTCACAAATATTTTGAGTTTGGCTATTAATGGGATATATGAAACAAAATATTTCGGTATACTATTATTCTAAAGTGCAACTCGCGTTAGTGAACGCATTCTTATAAAATCGGGTTGTTTTAATCTGTGTATTAATATGAAAATTCAGCTGGCATTTGTTCCATTTTTCTTCTTTATAAAATAAATGAATTATTTTTGCTCAAAATAAATAATTAGCTTTAAAAAACTTTTTTCTTTGCATTTAATTAGACATTTTCCATCGTATAGATTTCTAGAAATAATATATCTTCTTAATTATTTTGTGGAGAATTTCTTCCATTGCATTCATGTTGTTGAATGCTTTTGTGTTCAATGTAATAATTCTGTAGATTACGTCAAAAAAGTATAATTATGTTTTTGTTTTCATCTGAAGTTTTTTTTTCTCCATTTTTTCCATCTAAGGATATAATGCTTGTTTTAAAGTTGCTTGTGGATTAAAATTTATAATTTCAAAACAGATCGAATTTTCGGTTTGGAAGGAAGCATTTATTTTCAGTTGAGAATAATGAATTAGGAAAATTGTTTTATTTGGAAATGGCGTTTGGGTGTTATGAATGCACTTCATATTGGAAGGTACATAAAGTGAGAATGGCTGGTATGAGGAGAGCAGACAGATTTTGATGACAATGAATATATGGGTACAAAAGATTTTCCATGGATTTCCTACTTTTTTTTAAATACATGCTTCGCTGAGAAGTATGAATTGTGTAGCATTGTTCTTGATGCTGAAAAATGTTTATATTTCATTTGGAGGAACTAAAATTCTTAATAAAAGTAAGTTTGTACCGTGCATTAATGTTAATGAATAATTACATATTACTTATGGTATGCAATATTCTCTCAATCATCCGACTGATATCTGCTCTGGGCACCACCAGAATACTGGAAAATTGCTAATAATCATGCATTTTAGCTACAAAAATATGTATTAATGTATGAAATTTTAATGCACAGTTCTCACATGTAAAGTGTCAAACAAACAAAATTACAAAATCTACCAAAAAAATCCTCTTTTGCATTGATAACTTACATTATTCCTTCAAAATAGAAGGCCTAAACATGTGTCTGTAAGACTTGTTTGCCTGTGTTAAAATGTCAGGCTTCTGGTTGGGCCAGAATGGTGAATTAGAAAAGGGGTACTGTATATTACGTTACATTATATTTGCATAAATGTTTGTATTTTTAAATATCTGTGCATGGAATTACTTGCATAATTGTGCTCTGTTATGCTAAGCTAGCTGCAGTATTAAACAGCATTATTTCCTTTTTGTTTTATTTTTAGTGGATTTACAATTTTTCTTTGTCTTATATGTCTTTTTTTTTTGTATGTTTTGATTAATATCTTATAATTATCTATTTTTTCTTAAATCTTTAATTTTTATATAATTTTTATAAGTCTTGTATTTTATATTTCAATTTCTATATTACAAGTATATTTTTTAAAAAATTTGGATTTTGATTCCTTTTTGTTTCGTTAAATGTATTTTTTTCTTGATTTTTACTTATGTACTGCTATTAATCCAAATTAATTATATTAAACATTTAATGTTCAATACTTTTTCAATATTCTAATTATATTTTTTAACTGATGAGATCTTTCATATATTCTTTGTTACACTGTTGAGGCCTGACAAGGTGTTTGTCATGTGCAAATTTGGCAATGAACGCATCATAGCTAAAAAAAAAATGTCACCAATCCAGAAGGATACTACATTTGCTCTAGACTTTTTGTTGTCTGGCTAAGTGTTTTGTACTATTGGTACCTAATTCAAGATACTTCTTTTCAATGAAAATTATTCACAATCTTTTCCTCGACATTTGAAATTATCCTCAAAATATTAGGCAATTTTTGACTTCAATCTTTATAGATAGTTGTTCCCAGTATAAATACTTTTATATTATAAACGTGATGTATTAAAAACTTTTCTACTGATTTGTTACGAATTTTTTAAAGTTTAATAAATTTATTAATGTAGTATGATGGACTTTTCAAATGCATTATTTTTATTTTATCTTACTTTTGGATCATGAATTGGTTTAATACCTTTTTTACCAGCTTTGAAAAGCTCAGTTAAAGTATTGGATGTCCCTTTGTGATTGATTTTTAGGTTCAGTAATTATTTCAATTTGCTTAAATTCATAGACAAGCATGATATCTACAATAACAACTTAACATGCTCTCTGTTAATGTAGGATTTATTTGTATGTTGGCAGTTAACATCGTGTGCTTCAAATTTATTTCAATAAATTATTTTATATTATCATTTCTTGCATTATTCTATTTTATATTTTTGGTAGAAGTTAATCTTAGTATGTCTTTATTTATCTTTTGTCTTATTCTAGTTTATTTGTTAAGATTCAGTGCTGTAAGCATCTTTGCAGCAAAATTGAAATTTGCAGCAAAAAAAAGAACTTTAACTATTTTAAAGTGCTGCGAAAAATTTGCTAATGCAGCTTGAAAACCAAAATATTGTGGCAATTATATTGTTATGCTAACGTCTATTTCAATACCGATTTGTAAGCAATATAACATTTCCTCGAGCCTGGTTTTTTTAAATGAATACAATTAATGCCCAAGTCCATATAGAATGGGAAAACATGTAGTACACAAGCCATCTGCAGACATATTAAGGTGAGTTTTAAAGTATATTCTGGTACATAAAAATGTTTTAATTAATATATAATATTTTTCTTTACATTCTTATATTGTCACTTATTGTAAGCCCATTCGTTGATTCTTGTATTTTAAAAGTAAAGGAACATTAGATTTAAATTTCTATTTAACTAATTTCTGTCTTAATTAAGGCACCTTGTTAAGCTCTATGGATTATATAATTGTTTACTTTTTGTATTTTTCTTTTGTGGTGTATTATTTATTTTTATTCTATGTAGTATTTTTAAATTTAATGCATTTAAATTAAGAAGTTGGACTCACTACCTAAGAGGTTCAATGTATTTATTACACACACAGTTGAAGTAATAAATCAAAGTCAGCATAAGAAGAAATACTCAGAAATTATTACTTTTAATAAAATTTTGCTAGAAGAATGTTTTAAAAGGTTAAAAAAATTTCATTGATTTCTATGTCCTACAAATTATTCTTTATTAAAAATTCAATTTTACTCCTTACAATTACAATAATGTTAAATGTAATCAAACCCACATGAAAAAGTAGCATAATTTGGACAAAAAGAGACTTGTTGAAATGTGTTAAAGGCTTAAAGAATAAAAGTATAATGAAATAGTAAAATTGTTTGATTTGATTTTTTTTACCATTTAATGAATTATAAATAAAAATGAATTGCAATATGTTTTCTAAATATAATAATATAATTTATTGCTACATTATGCTGTGAATATTTTAAATTTCACATCAAATTAGTATACAAATTAAAATGTATTTTAACAAAATTATACTTTTGAATATTTCACCTTTGTGGTTAAGCATTTGAAAGGTATTTAAATTCATTTATACAGTTAAATAGCAGTGGAATAAAACTTACTTTTTGGTGTAGAGTGGATTCAGCTTTTCTAACTGTCGTAGTAATATTAATGGTAAATTAGTATTTTAATGTCTAAATTACAATGATGAGAATTAGAGGTAATAATTTTTCAGAAATATAATGCTTACTAATTTTTAGAAAACAAAACTTCAGTTGACTAAAATATTACTTTTCTTAACTCTGTCTGCCTAATTATGCATCAAAATTATTATTAAGAAATACAATATATTAACAATTTAAATATTTTTTTAAGTACTAGAATATATAATTTAAAACTGAAATACAGATGGCTTGTATTATGTGTATTTTCATTTCAGCATTGACTTTTGCATAAACTGTGTAAAATCCATTAGCTTGAAAGTCATGCTGTATTGCCAACAAATTGATCTTAAAACAGACATAGGTCTTTCTTTATTTTTGTCTCAATACTCTTGAATTTCTAGCCACATTAGATTTTTTTTTTGTACACAAGTACTCTTCTTTCAGAATGTTTTCAAATTAAAAGACTTATACTTAAAATTATAAACCAATTTATGCAAAAACATAATATGAATTTCAAAAAATTTAAGCAATAAATATAAGTTAACAAATATATATACAAAAATAAATATTAGCACGAATAAAGTAGAATACACTACTAAGAAACAAATAGAAGAATTAAGTTATTTGGTATGAAGTAATCTTTTCTATACCAACATAGTGCATGCAAAGTTGTTATTCATATCACTTGGTTCTGATTTTGCGTCGCTTGTCTGTGAATTTATTCCATTATGGAGATGAAAATATCTTTTCGCATTTTTGTATCCAGGTGCTTTAAAAGGTTTCGATATATTTTATAAAATTCACATTTTCAAAGGTGTGAAATCTTTTCTTTTTTACCTATAAAATAATTTTTTTTTAATATATACAAAAACCAAAATATAACATGTTTTGAAAAAAATAATGGATTATTAAATATTTTTCTGGGATTAAAATTTTCAAATATACAAAACTGCCTCTTGGATTTTAATTTCTGGCATAACATGTAATTTTTTTTTATAGCTTCTCACAATCATATGTTCTTTTTTAAATATCTAGTAAACATTTCATTGGCAGAGATATTTCAAAAAACATTTGTTACTAGTATATGTGTGTGTAAAATATTTTTTAAAAAGAGAAAGCTGCATCATAAAAAAATAATGGAGGAGCAATTTTGAATGCTGAGATTTTAAAAAAAAAATGTAGAAAATTAAGAATGTTAAAATAAGATGGATTGGGAAAACTTTTGAATGCAATTGACAAACAGATAAAACCAAACCTTTGCACTTGCTTTGATCAGAAATTGTTATATGATTTATTTCTTTTCATTCCTATACATCACTTTTTATTTTTCCTGTATGTTACTTATTTACATATTTAATTAATTTTATTGAATGAAAACTGATCTTAAGTCTCAAACCACATAACTCTTAAATCTTTGTCCAATCATGAATATGAGAAATTTAAATATATTCATTCTTCTCATCTATTATGCATTATTGAAGAATTGAAAGCTATGCAAAAAACTGAAGTGCAATTGGATATTATAAATTGACGGATTTACTAATCTTCCTGCTCAGTCGTGCCTTCTATACCCACGTGAAAGATCACGTGTATTTCCGAGGTATGCTATTGATAATTGTGAATTTTAATTAGAGAAATTATGTTGTAATTAATGAAGTGACAATAAATACATTTTTACACAAATAATATAATTTTTTTTTATTTAAAAAAAGAATGGAAATGCCATTAATAGAAATCACAAGAATTATTAAAAATAATAGTATAAAATGATCAAATAATAGTTGAGATAATATGAAAATAAATGAATTTAAGTAATAATTTAACTGAGCAATTTACATTTATAAGCCGAAGATGCAAAAAAAGCATGAATTTAAAATATAAAAAGGAAGAAATTCAACTCTATAGTGCATAAGCTGTAGCATTGCAGTCTGAGCAAAAGTGTTTAGAGTGCTCCTGTTGTACAAATTTCTGGCAAATGTAGCAGCTGATCCTCATGATTCTAATGTTCTTGTCTTTTTAGCAGTGCTTACATCTCTTTCCCTAGGCATCGCTGAACCGTGTGGTGACCGGGTATCATAGAATAGTCCCATTGTAACTCACATATGTCGTAAGAGGCTTCTAAAATGGGTACCCAGCATAGGGGGGTATAGCCAGGCAACCTGCCTCTGAGGATTATATCAGGGGGCCTCTGGGATTTGCCTTCTTTAAGTAAGTATGGGCATCACGATCTCGAGGCACTCGCATGACCTTTTCTTTCCTATGGGGTCTATGGTAAACACGGGTGATGCACCCCTGGGTTACCCTAGCTATCCTTCTCTATTTTTGACCATCCTTCCTGTCAACCAATTTTTGTATTTCTTTCAATTCCCCCCTCCCCCCCCATTTCTGGACCACAGTAACATTTTCTTGGGTACAGCATAGCCACATCTGGCTCTTGTGTCAATAATTTTCACTTTCAATCACTCACCTAGGCATTGCTTCTTCCACCTCTTCAATCACTAAATCTACTTTTCTTTCAACTCTATTCTATAGCTCACTTTGCAAAGTAATAAGCTTTCTTCGATCAACGTTTTCTTCCACAAGAACATCTTCAAACTGCTGCAGATATTTTCCTTTTAATAGCTTTTCTTTATTGTTCGTCTTAACAGTAGTTTTACAAAAAAAAAAATTGCACCTACCTCTGTTACACAAATGATTGATATGTGGACTCTTCATAATACCTCAGTATTCAGATGATGACAGATAATAGATTCAAAGAGTGCAAGTGATATAGCCAAATGCAAGGATTCGTAGTTCTCCCTAACTGTAAGATGTTTAATTGAATTCAGTTCAGTGAATCTCCTACATATGTGCACTTGTTGGAAAATTAACTGAAAACTAAAATACTCAAAATTTCATTTTGATCCTGTAAATTGGACTTTTTTGAAAATGTGTCTTTGATTTTATGTTACCATAATTTCAGTTGTTTATCGAGATGGCTTAAAACTTATATAAATACTTTTTTTTTTCAGGCTGCAGAAGTTATAACTAAAGTGTAGTTGATCCTGATTGATATTGTTAATAATATCTTCTTTACTCATATATTTGATACTCCACCCAAAGAACATAATAGGTCAAATATATTTTTGAAACCATATTGGAATTTTTAAAAAAATTTCAGCTCGTACAAAAGAAATAAAGCGAATCTGTTTGGACATATATTTTTGCCAATATATTTACTCTTCATCATTATTATTTTTATTTTGATAATAGTAAATTGCAATGACAGCAAATATTTTACCCACTCTTCAACATTTAGCTGGCGTGAAAGTGGCAGTTGCTTTATACACTAATCCTGAATTGATAGCAATTGAAATGAAACTTAATTGGTTCTCATGGAACTTTATTCATGAGCAATATGCTAGGGAAAAAGTGTCCTATTGTGCATTACCTGAAATGTTACAAGAAAAAGTGGTTTCTATAATGAAAACTTTAAGTTCAGAACGTAATAAGTGGCTTCTTTATCATGGTGAATTTTTTGGTTATGACATATACAAGATTAATAATTTATGGAATTCACTGGGAGTTATTGACAGATTTGAAACAGCAAAAAGACTGGTTGAGTGTGAAGACTTAAAACTCAAGGACCGTTTTAAGTTCGCCTGCTATTACGGGATTAGGAAAAAGGTCAAGCAACTATGGAAGAAACTATCTTTGAAAGAAAGGAAAGAACTGGAGAATGAAAGTCATGTTTTTCAACACTATTCCGAACTAGCTGCATGTGATTCATTAGAACCTGAGCGTAGTCTTATGTATATAGGAGAATGGATTGAGTGGTTAAAAAATGGGGTTGGAGTAAGAAGTCCGCCTTTTTCATATTCACGTCTGTGAAAGGGGAAAAAAAATTACCACTGCAGTCGCCAAAAAATATATCTTTGTAAGAGATACTGAACTTGGGAGGAAGATATTATTTGATAATATCAAAGTATTGGCAATGAATGTATTTGATTTTCAAATCTTGCTGTGTGATTGTTTGACACTCATCTTGAAATATATTTACTTAAATTAGTAAACTTTAAGTTGGAATTCTCAACTACATATTCATTACCTTCTCTCTCTCTCTTTCTTTTCTTTTTTCTAGATTGTGTTATTTATAATGGAAATTTTTCATATATAGGGGTTCGAATATATTATATTAAGTTTCAATTTTTGTTTTTCTTTTAAATAACTAGTAAGTATTACCAGAAAAATCTCATGACTTGTGCAATTCAGATGATATTGTAGATTGAGTTGATGGTTCATTTGGGATATTTAGTAAAATATATTTGTAATGAAACAAATGTAACAATTGTTTCCAATATAAAGAAAACATACATGTAGATGATTGGCTAAAAATTGGACCATTCATAAAAATGTATAGGATTAAAATGTGTATATATTTAAATTTTTCTTTACATATAGAGAAAGGCATTAAATTTTTAATTTGGAAATCATTTTGTTTAATATACGTATATTTATTTTTGTGCAGTGAAAATGTAGATTAATGGAATGAAAATACATTTTGATTCAAGATCATTTTAAGGAAAAACATTTTTCCTGTACTGCACATACTAAAATTAATTTTTTTAAATTTTATAATGTGGCTTTTAAACATTCTGCAGTTCATTCAGCTAGTTAAGATTTAGCATTAAAAATGGAATACAATTCATACTTTTGTGTGTATTGTTTTTTTAAAGAAATTTTTTATTAAAAAAGGGAATATAAGTTCACATTACATTGAGAAAATCATTTTCATTATTTACTTATCTGTTTCTTCAACACCTACACTCTTGAAATTCATTTAATTAACTACCTTTTTGATGATTTTTTTTCCATAATGGCAAGCACTTCTTTTAAATTTAATTTTTTTTTTAATTGAGTTATCGTTTCTCCCAATAAATTTCATGCAGCTATCTCTTTTAGCTAATGCTTTTATGAATATTTCTCCATTTATTACAGTCTTTGGAGCGGAAACCATACCCCACAACAGTGCTCTGTATACCTATGTCTATGATTGACTTGATCTTTGTAATTTCCAAAATTAGCTTTAACTAAGAAAAAATGTTTTATATTTATGTATATTATCTAAATTTAATGAGAGAGTTAATTAATAGGTACCTCATAGTATTTAGTCTGAGGGAACTTCTGTGAGAAAAATGGCTGTTACAGAACCACCATAACTCTAAATAGTGATTTGATGCTTTGCTATTATGAAAACCGAATAATTCCCTTTATTTTAAACTGTATTTATATTATTCATATTTTATTTATGTCAAAATGGTATTTGCAATATCTAACATATTCTTATTCCTCTCGTAAATATTTCATTTTATTTTAAAAAGGATCTGTATTTTGCGGCTGTGTTTTAAAAACACAGAAATAAAAAGAATGCCTTTTACATTTTGTGTTTTGCTGTTCTAAGATGTATTGCATAGTGTCGTTTGTGTATTTTTCATCAGATTGAGTACCTTTCAGTTTTCATTTCTACCCATGGGATGTCAAAATTCTTTTTAGCTGCAAGCCATTTCAAACAAGCAATGTCATGGTCGCTCTGTATGCAGGCAATATTTTTTCTTCTTCTTCACGTATTCATATTGTAATGTGTATCATAGCTCTTATGTTGTTTATAGTGAGCTTTGTTTTATAACTTGGTACATTTATATCATTCTTACATATCAAGTAGGTTATTTTATCTTTTATGTAACAGCAAAAGTTCAGTAATTACCACTTATCTTGAAGTACTGATGTTCGTCAAAAACGCTTCGTTTAATTTTACCATAGTCTGGTTAGATAAAAGCATACTGAAGAGCCTAAAATAGGCGTGTAATCGTCAACGCTAAATAATAAAAATATGTGGCTAAAGTCACCTTTTCTTGAACGTTAACTTACCTGACAAGGAATAATTGCCAAAATTAATAAACTTATTTTTATTGTTTTTTTTTTAAAGCATAATATTTAATACCGATAAAGACAGTAGAAGACTAATTGGATGGTATTATTGTATTATCGGTGGCTGAAATATTCCTTACTATTGGCGGGCGAAGAAATTTGACGATTCAACATGACTACTAATAACTCTTTGGCGAATGTTGTGGTTCTTTATTAGTAATCATGTACGACTATAATCAAAAAATTAAACTCCAATATTATTAGTAAATTTTTGCTGCATAAGTTATGTTGGTTCAGCCGTAAAGATATTCGTTTCGGCCTGCGACACCCTCTTCCCCTAGCCGGGCCGTTTCTTTCGTGAAGGGTGATAAGATCCAATTCAGCGAAGAGATGGCAGTTTGACGATTTCCGATATTTAATTAAAATATTATGGAAGGAATATAATTGACTCTACAATTGAGACAGAAATAAAATTTAAAAAAAAAATATTCTATTTATTCACTGCTAAGAAACAGACATGGAAAAAAATTCTCTTGTCAAAGTCAGCTACATTTTGAATAATCTGTTAATACTAAAATCTCAGCTATAAAATATATTTCACAATTTATTGCCTTTTTTTTTCTTCACAGTCTTGCAAGAAATGAACGCTGTTAATAGTTCGAAGGGAATTAAATTATTATAGTTGCGCACAAACGATAAACCTGCAAAAAAACAGTTGTAACATTTTAGCAAAAAAAAAAAAAATTTAAAATACTTTTGACATTTTACTTTATTTTTTAAAAATCAAAAAGATATTTCTTGAAGTATCGTTCCAATTTAAGCAATAATACAGAATGCATACTTTTTCCGGTTTTTAAATTCTGCATGATACTCCGTAATGTCACCCGATCGAGAATATTGATTTCTTTTTTGAATACTTTCTAAACCATTACAGATAATTGCATGAAATTAAGATTTGAAGGTTGCGAAGCGTAGAAAATTCCTCTAAGGAAGAAAAAATTTCCAATACTGCATAATTCCATCTTTCTTCATTAATTCTAGTATTTCTAATAATTCTTACAATTAGTTTGAAAAGTGTTGAACAGAAATATATATTATATAACACCTATTTTAGGTACTCAACATTACGAGACCCAATTTTTATAACGTAACTTAGAAACTTTTGAATTGAAACTTAAGAATTTTGGTCAAATTCAGAATGGAAAAAAGTTACAGGGGGTAGGGGATATAAAAAAGATATCGAGATATCAAAAAAAGATATCGAGGCGGTTCATGACAAGATTCTTTAACTTAAGCAAATGATATTTTAAACAAATTGCTTATCAAAGCAAAACAAACATTTTTGCTTTTGTTTCATTCCATTAATAAATTAGAGGTTGGCTATTAGTATCAATATCCTCCAATGAGTGAAGAATCGAAATCATCAGGTTGTAGGACCTAAAAAATAAAAATACGAGCTACGAATTCTAAACTCAACTCTTTACAACAACATAACATCTGTATTTATCGCAATTAGGCGCATTGCATTCTGGAATATTTACTGATTCTCGAAGGCCTCACCCGTTTCATACTTATTAGTATTCTTTAAAATAACTAAAACAAAAGTGAAAAAGTTCGATGCAAAGAACAGATTTAGCCATCTAAGGTGCGCTTTTTTTTATAATTATTAAATTAGTCAATTAAGCACATAAGATTTGAAGTAGATGATGAAATATCGCGAAATAGACAAGAGTAAACTTTTCCGATATTAAAATTAAAGCAAGCGATAAAATTATCAAATTTAATATATTTAAGCCAAATGTAATTAAAATTGAAGCAAACGAAAAAAATTTTCAATGTGATTCAACTGAAACAATAGCCCCTTGGGTGGCAGATTAAAATTGAACAAAAGATAAAAAAGTTGAAAAGTGATCCAATTAAAACAATGGACTCGTGGGTGGCTAAAAAAAATGTCTTCCTCACAGCTATCTTAAAATTCTGAATGTTATTCACAGTCATATCTTGATTCCTGTTTATATGTAATTTAAGATAATACATAAATAGATAAGTAAATAAAATATTTGGTACTTTTCCATTTCGCCGGCG
>BMAW01111105.1:34990-114129 GCA_019974015.1 Nephila pilipes | reverse complement strand
CAAGCGATAAAGTCGCTAAAATGATACAACTGACGCCAAGCGGAATATGTGTTGTCCTCAATAAAGTCTGCTTGCTGAGATTTACGCCGGCGAAATGGAAAAGTACCAAATATTTAATTTTTGTATTTGTTTCACTTCAATCGGGAAAAAAAAAAAATTGGGGGGAACTTATTATGACATATTTTTTAAAAAAATAAGTTCATTAGCGGTGAAAGTAGGCATCAGACATATATTAAATGTATTTTTTTTTTCTCAATCCAATAAAAAAGCCAGGAGAACTTAATTATGACGTATTTTTGAAAATTAAAAGTTTATTACTGCGGAAAGAAAAAATCCGCTAAAACAAGGTAAAATTTTTTAAGTGATTAGATACAAGTATGCTTGAGTAAATCATATCATTCGATTTACAGCAGAAGCACCAAGCTCTTTGTAAAGGTCTTGGTGCTTCTGCTGTAATCGTTCAGAGCAGGTCATTTTAAACTTTTGTCAATTCACGACCCCATTTTATGATTGCGAGTTTCTTGATGACCCCATACAAACCTTGACGACCCCATACATGAATTCATTACTTAGCTGCAGGTTGCACGTGTACGCGCGCGCATTCTTTGATTTTGTGTGATATTTTAGAGGTGGCAGCCGAGTGGGGTCATGGCAAGCGGTTTATTCAACATGTATGATACCGACAAACGCACTAACAATGTATAGGACACAGTATAATAATAGCTATCATCGATCGTTTACTGCCGTCGGTGGAGATAGCTCAAAACCCAAACAAATGCGCGTGTCTAGACGCTGCAAGTCCACTGTATTCCGCCAACTCTAGTGATGTTATAAAATGGTATATATAAATATTTGACATTAAAATCTCTCGCGACCGCAGACGGTTACGCGATTCCATTTGGGGGGTCGCGTGACCCATAGCTTTAAGAAGCCCTGTCTAGAGTTTGCTATATGCCAAGCTTCCAGACGACTTAACTGGAATCCAAAGAAAATCTGTTAATTCTCTCAGGTTGCCATTCTGTGCTATCAGCTGTAAAAATTACAGTATAAAATTCCCAAAAAAGTCATTTTATAGATCAACCATTAAAAATCTTCATTCAATCACAATTTAGTACTCTAGACGATTCTCCTTTTGGATTCCGTGACAATCGAAAAATTTTTTGAATGAACAGGCGGATTATCTGCAAAATCGGTAACGTAATCCAATGAGTACCTTGACTGATAGCAGAAGACATCAATAGCGATATTTTCCACGACAAGATGAAGAGAACTTACGAAAATTTTTATTCCAGCAAATATTTTGAAATCTTAGGAAACATCCCCACTACGATATCTAAAATGGACAAAAAAATAGAAGAGAGGAAATAATAAGCACTCGGAATCGTCAGCAAAATGATTATAACTCGTGGATTTTGCATAACCAACTGAAATGATAACGCACAATGTAGAACCTGTAACCACATCAATGATTTGGAACATATTCTTTGACCTGCAATAAATACGCCTCCACAGGAATATTCTCAAGATACAGCAAAATATTAATTTCAAAGAATTTTGAGAGAACGTGACTAATAAAACCGTTTTCAAAGCATTCTTTTTCAAAAGATGAAATATTTGATATTGAATACGTAACTGGAACGAAGCTACCCCCTGTATTTTTCTTATTGAACAAATCTTTTAATATTTTCTTTAACTCATTATTTGTTCCAACGAAATTTCTACCATTATCACTATAGATATCACTGGGTTTTCCTCAACGGGAAATAAATCGTTTTAAAGCACCCATAAAAGCATCTGAGCTACAACTATTTACAATTTCAAGGTGAACTGCTTTGACAACAAAACATATAAATATACATACATAACATTTATACAATTTTTTAAATCGACCAGAAAACAACTTAAATGGTCCACAAAAATCAATACCGACTTTAGAAAATACTCTAGAAATGTTAACTCTGGCAATGGGCAAATCAGCCATCATTAGGTTTTTAGCCTTAGCACTTACCTTAAGGCATTTTAAACATTTATTCAAAACTCTTTTAACTGTGGATCTACCATTTGTGACCCAGTATTGTGTACGTAAGTTTGCCAGTGTGGCCTCAACACCTGTATGGAGATAAAAACACATGATAATGATCAATAATCAAATAACAAATATTACAGTTATTAGGGATTAATATAGGATGTTTATGATTTAAAGGTAGTTCAGAATGTTGCAGTCTTCCGCCAAAACGGAGTACATTCTTCTCGTCAAGAAATGGAGACAAATTTAATAATTTACTGGAATTGGATAATTTTTCCCCTTTCATAATACACTGAATATCCTTTGAAAAATACACAAAAATTGCACACTTCTCACTAAACAAATTAAAGCTGCAGATAATTCAGGTACAGTTAAGTTGCCAGTAGTTCTCTGTAAGGGATTTCTTGCATTTTCCTTAAATCGCATGCACCATGCAATTATTCTTTGTAGTTTCGTAAATGAAGAAAACTTATTAATAATGGGAAGAATCTCACAGTTGTGCACTAAAAGACAAACTGGTTCTCCTTGATGATCCTTTAGCTCTCTTTGGTATAACTCACTATTATGAAGATCGTAGCTATCACCAGGGAAGTTCACAAGGCACTCTTGAAGAAATGTTGGACCGAACCACCACAAGTCACTTAATTGAATTTTCTCTGGATCAAGTCCTCTCGAAATGATGTCTGCGGGGTTTAAATCCGAAGGAACATGATGCCACTGGTTTATTTTGGTAAACTCTTGAATAATCACTACTCGATTCGCCACAAAAGTCTTTAATTCCCTAGGTTCTTTTTTCATCCACGAAAGAACTATTGTAGAGTCTGACCAATAGAAGACTGATGCAATATCCATTTTTAATGCATTCTGTACTTTATGCATTAATTTTGTCAATAAAACAGCACTACATAACTCCAATCGAGGTATTGTTACCTGCTTAATTGGAGCTACACGGGACTTGCTCGCAACTAGCTTTACTTTAACTTCAACCGAATTGACTGTTCTGGCGTATATTGCAGCCCCATACGCCTTTTCGTACGAGTCACAGAAGCCATGGAGTTCAATCACTTTAGCGTTTTGAATCACAATGCATCTTTCAATATTCATATCGTTCAACATCATTAAAGATTTCACAAGCTTCTTTCGTAGGAAGCGCCTCACTCCAATCAATTTTCAGCAACCACAATTGTTGCATGAAAATTTTGGTCTTCGTGATCACTGGACCAAGCAATCCAAGTGGATCAAAAAGTCTAGCGATGATGGATAAAACTGATCTTTTAGTAGGATGAGCATTTTGCTCCACTTCTACCTTAAAGGTAAAACAGTCCGTTCTAGACTTCCAGGAAATTCCTAAAGTTTTTATTTCATCCGTAGATGAGAATTCGTATTCCTTTTCCGTTATTGGTGTAAGCTCTGAATTATTCCCACACCATTTGTGTAATGACATTAGAGCGGTTTTTAAAATCTCAATGAGCTGATGTTGCAGAGTTTTTGCCGCCTCTAATGTATTTGCACCACTCAAAACATCGTCCATGTAAAAGTCCTCACACAGGACCGATGCAGCAATTGGAAAGTTTTTTCCTTCATTAAGCGAAATTTGTTTTAGAGTTCGCATCGCTAGGAAGGGAGCACTAACTGTTCCATATGTTACGGTATTAAGTTGGTATACTTTAACCGGTTCATTAATGCCCTCCTTCCACAAAATTCTTTGGAGGTTTCTTTGACTCTCATCTATATTAATCATGCGGTACATCTGACGAATATCTCCCGTAAATGCAAAGATGTGTTTACGGAATCTCACTAATAATGTAAACAAATCATCTTGGATAAATCCACAGTTATATAGAATAGAGTTTAAGGATTTTCCTCTAGTAGTCAAGGTGGAAGCATTAAATACTGTTCTCAATTTTGTTGTACTTTTATGAGGCCTATAAATGCCATGATGAGGCATATAATATGTCACTCCGACCTCAGCACTATCTCTGACTTCAGTCATATGTCCTAATTCTTCATATTCCTTTAAAAAATTGGAATACAAGTTTAAATACTCTTGGTCTCTAGACAAACGAGTCCATAACGATTCAAGTCGCCTTACAACAATAGCTTTTGAATTCTCTAAACATGAAGGATGTTCTTTAAATGGCATAGTCACAATATATTTTCTTGACTTATCTCTCCTATGCGTTCGCGCATAATGTTCCTCACATACAGAATTTTCTTTACTCCTAGGTAAATCGTTTTCTATTTCCTCAATCTCCCAAAATTTTCTCAAGTTTGAATTTAAGTCATCTGCCCCACATATTAAACCGCAATAATTAGAATCTAATTTATTTGATCTTAAAATACTACCTCCCTCAATATACCCGAAAACCGAATCTTGTAATATCATATTCGCATTCTTTTCAATTAATTTACCAGGCTTTATTATATCATAAAAGTATTCAGCACCAATTAAAATATCTATTTTTCCCAGTATATTAAAATTAGAATCCGCAAGCTCAATAGATTCTGGAATTTGCACACATGTATATAATTTTTGATGAGGAATTAAATCCGTTATTTTTGGTACTAACATGGAAATATTTCTTTCAAAACTTTTATTTTTATTCGCCACAGTTGCTGTAACTCTGCGATTAACTGCCAGCGAAGCATTATTAATGCAAGAAATAGCCCTCTCTCTCTCTCTCTCTTCCTTTTTTCCGTTTCTCCTCTTTACCTTTGTAAGCATTGCTGAGTCATAATGCAAATCTGCGAGCCTACATCGAGCATGCATCTCACTTCTTGCCACTGCGAACATCTGTCTTTTATCAAACATTTTACAGTAGACAAGATTACATTTTTATTTTCGATTAAATTTGTTCCAACGAAAGGCGTAATCTACTCATTGGGGGAGAGAGTAGAACTTTGCTCAGTATTTTTCCCCCCGACGGCGAATTATTTACGATATCCGACGCATCCGCCTTCGTAGACAAAACACTTTTTGCTTCTTTAGGAAAATGAATTAGTTTATTGTGAGCTTAGCCACAAAAACAATTTCTGTACGAGCATCTTTTAACACTGCAATTGGGCATTAAACATTTGAAGCAGTTTTTTTTTTTCACTACCTCTATTCGCTCATTAACCGACAGTGCTTTAAATCGCGGACAAGCATAAACCGAATGATTTTCATCTTTCAAACATATATCACAATTTTTATTTCTTACCTCATTGAAAAATACTTAAGATGCAGTTTTAAATTTATTATAAATTTTTTGGTCTAGAAGCGTTTCGAAAATTCTCTAATACTGCTTGTGCGGTTGGCTCAAATTCTCTCAGAACGATAGATTTTACTTCGTCGTAATTGTTTAAATCTTTTTCCTCTATATAAGTTAAAATTTTAGCGGCTCTATCCCCTAACAAATTCAACAAAATCTCAGCTTTAAATTTCTCAGGTACCTTTTTAGTACTATATGCTCTCTCTAACGAAGTAAAAAAGAAACCCCAAAGATTGGGACTTACTTGGCGGTTTAATAGTCAACGTCCTCACACTTTTTATTAAGCTATCCAGTGATTCTTCTGGTTCGCTTTTACACCCCTGATCAAAAGAAGTATTATTTCCATTAGCCTTCACTTGCGCTAATTGTAATTCCAATTTAATTCTTTCAATTTTTAAATGCTTTATTTCTATTTCACTATCCTGATCGGATTTTTTATTTCTATTTTCTAAGGCATCCTCTACAGCACTTTTCACAGCTTCATTGTCATTTTTGAACACATCACTATCCTCAATTAAACGCCTTAATTCACTCTTTTTCATACCCTCGTTAACAACTAAACCGATTTCCTCGACCACGGTTCTTAATTCAACTTTCTTTAACTTTGCTATGCCCGACATTTTAAGTTATAACAAAAATACACTAATTCAAGAACAATATTATGACTAGCAATTTCTTTCTTTAAAACTCATCAAAAACAAAATTAACTTCAACTCGGGAATTTAATTAGTTTTTTACTCAAAAGAAACTTAAAATTGCTCCTACCTCATTGCCGGGACTGTTGTCACGAGACCAGGAAGTATTACTTTATAAATCCTCTATGTTTGGAGCACTCAAATCGACGCAAATCTCTCAACACAAAAACTCATCCTTCGATAATGTTAATCACAATAGTCACACGATCTCTGACTGACTCCGGCTCCTAGGACCATGTTTGGCCCTCGATAGCTCCTTATTAAAAACTGATTTCAATAAAGTAACACACACTAAGTGGACTGTATCAATTTTCTCATATTTTATTTCAACCGCATACTCTGCGCGCTCAGTCGCGTCTGCTCTTTCTTTTTTGCATTGCAAGGCGACAGCAGCGCCGTTTCACAAAAGCGGTCAAGGGCACAACACTTACTAATATTTTATCACATATTAATATAAAATATTTTTAATGAAAATTACTTACGTAAATATAATTCTCCTATTAATAATTTACGTAATAATGTTCTTTGATTTTTGGAATGTATCACTTCCTTTTTATCTTAATTTTTTGTTTTGTTTGATAAGCATAATAACAAAAAAATATATTTCGTATAGTTACGAACATATATTTTTCTGAGAAATTTTTAGAGATTCCAAATATCATCCAAAAACCTATCAAAAACACCTTGTTCATCATTCGTAGATGCAATTAAAGCTGTAAGATCTGGATATTCAGAAAATGTCATGAGCCTGGATTGCTTATTTACTAATGAATTCAGTCAGCTGATACCCGACTTTCTGTTAAAAAATTAAAAATTAAGATAAACGAATTAGAAATACTTTTTTAACTGTCTTTTGGAATGACATTTTGACGCGCATTTATTGACAAAGTAATTCTATTTCTCCAGAGTAAAAATATGGATTTGTCGAAAAGTGTAAAATTATTAAAATCGTTAATGATATATATAAAAACCAAAAGAGACTCTTTTGAATATTATGAATCAAAAGCCAAGGAAGTATCCATTATAAAGCAGTATCAAAGTGTTCACAATCGTGTAAGACAACGCAATGTTAGGGTAACTTTCCTTGAAGGAAATAGAGACACTGGAGGGGACTGGACGTTTGAAAACAGACACAGTCAGAAATTTAAAATAGAAACATTTATACCAATAATAAACTGTCTAATTTGCAATATACAAACGCGTAAGAAAAAATATGAGGAGCTTTCTGAAATATTTGGATTTTTTGAAAATATTTCTAATTTGGATGAGACAGAAATTAAAATAGCATGCGAGAAAAAAAAATAAAAATTTTACGACGAAGACATTAATGGAGAGGAACTGAACTTGGAATGTGTCAACATTTCAAGTCATATGTGATCATTGAGGGCGAAGAGCTGAAGAAAAAGCAAAGAGAAGGAATGGAAGAAAAGAAAAAGAAAGAAAGATTAATTAAAAATATATTTCTACAAATGCAGATGAAGACCAGTTGTTGGATGAAGGGACTGGAATTGGAATCAACACATTCTATATATATACATATATAATGAAAGATTTTTCACAGTGTTTCCCAATATTGAAATAATAATAAGAATTTTCTTATCAATGATGATTACTAACGCGAGTGGTGAGGGTTCATTTTCAAAACTCAAAATGGTTAAAAATGAATTGAGAAATCGTATGACTAATTTAGGCTTGATGAGTAAGTTTGAATAATTTAGGCTTGATGAGTATTTTTTTTATTGAATAACAAACGTCCCTGTGTACCACTAAGTATCACACAGGGCTTACAAAAGTAAGTATAAAACGGTATATTTCAGTAGACAAAAACATGTGACTAAACAATGTACAAACAAAAATTAAGAAGGATTATAAATATCTTCAATATATTTGATAAAATGTACAAAAAAACTTTTACTAGAAATTAAATTACTAAAATTTGGAGGTCAGTTAATATTTAATTTTTTCAAAGCTAATTTAAGAATATTTCTCTGTGAGACAAATTTTGAACATAGAAACAGAATGTGCTCAATGTCCTCATCACCTCCGGCACTGCGGTTGCAAATTGTATTCGAACTTAAATTGAATTTATTCAGATATTTTTTAAAGTTACCGTGACCTGTTAGAAATTGCGTAATTTTAAAACTAGTGAAGAAGTGATGACAAGACATTCTTATATTGACTTCTGGAAAAAATCTTTTCGTGATGCTTTCTGTATTTGATTTAATATATATTTCGTTCCGTGATTTCAGGACACTTTCCCTCATAATCTTTTTAAAGTACGATTGAGGAATATTAACTTTAAGATCAATTTCCCGCTTCGTGGCAGTCTTTGCCAGAAAGTCAGCCCTTTCGTTGCCATAAATACCAGAATGTCCACGTACAAAAGAAAAAACAAACAGTAATTTTCTGATATTTGAGGTTTGAGATGCTTTTGAATTTCAACAACAATATAATTCGAGGAAGAAACGTTTTTTTAATGTTTCCAAGGATAAGAGTGAATCAGAACAAATCAAATAGTTCGAGGCAACACATTTTGTTGAACAATCCACTTGATATCGAAATTTAAGCACAAAAGTTCAGCCACATAAACAGTGCGCTCGTCTCTGATTCTGTATTGTAAGTATTGAACTTCAATACCTTTCCGAAAGACACCAAAATCTACCCTACCATCAATTTTACTGACATCAATAAAAACCGTGATAGGGAATTTTTCTTTAGAGTTTGAACTAAATTCTATCAATTGTATGGCATTTCTCTCTGAAGGATGGGGAAGCAAAACACAATCATAACCAGAAGAGGAAGAGGCTGCGAGCTCTTCTCTGAGAGCAATGTTATTTAAAATAACAATGTCAATTGGCGGAAAACCAGAAATTATAAACAGCTTCATAGCTTAAAGTTCGATATCCAGAAATAACTCGAAGGAGTATTCGTCTTTGTATCCGTTTTAAAAGTTTAGAATTAATTTTCTTCTTTAACGAAACACCCCAAACCGTTGAGCCGTACATAATGAACGGTTGAATTCCTTGTTTATAGATAAGTGAATGCACGTTAAAATTGATACCATAAGTGTTTCGTGCATTTCTGCCCAATCCCTGTTGCTGCTTTTTACATTTCTCTGACATGTAGGTTAAATAGGGCTTCCATGAAAATTTACAGTCAATAATAACACCAAGATATTTCATTTGCTTAACGACAGTCAAAGGAATACCATTAAGACATAGCTGGTAAGAGTCATAACAAATATTTCGGTTTTCGGTATTTTTCGATGAGTATTGAAAATGAAACATTCATAACAATTTATTTTGAAGACCTAATTAATGATTTTGCAAATTTAAAAGGTAGAAAACGAATATTCACATAAAACCTCATTTTACTATAGATTGCTTTCATTGAACTGTACATGTATATTCACCAAATTAGATTAAATGATCGCAGGAAGGGACCTATTTTTTCATAAGGGTTGAAGGGTAAGGGTACAGGACTTTATAACACGTATCTTTGAAATACAAATGGCGGATATACGGAGACTTATGAACGACTCATATGATGACTGAAAGCAAATCAAGGCTTAAGGAAACAGTATAGCTAAATGCAGGCATTGGTAACTCTCTCTGACCTTAAGGCTCTTGCTTACCGGCTGTTTTGATTTTCTTGAACGTAATATTAAACCTATGGATTTTCTGCAACCATTCTCAAATCCCTACTATTTTATCTATTTGAATACAATAAAATGAATCCGAAAGATCAAAATATCATGAACGTTTCTTTGGAATTACATTCTCCCTCAGATTTTTGAAAATACTTTAGAATAACTTTTTTAAAGACCAGAAAACCCGCATACGAATAATTAAAATAGGGATAAAAGTATTTTTAAAAATCTGAAGATAAATGCAATTCCGCTGAAACCTTCATTATTTTTTTTCTCTTTCGAATGCATTTTATTGCACTTACATAGGGAAAAAAAAGATTTGAGAAGGCAGTAGAAATTCCACAGGATTAACATTACGCTCACGAAATCAAAATGGCCGGGAAGACAGAGCCTTAAGATGTTGAACCGAATTCAACTCGGTGTACCTCCTACATACGCGCATTTGCTGGAAGGTTAACTGAAAATTTGAATATTCTAAATTTCGTTTTGAGATCCTACAAATTGGACTTTTTTGAAAGCGCGTGTCTGTGTTTTTATGTCACCATAATTTTAATTAATACTCATCGAAATTATTTAAAACTCATATGAATACCTTTTTTTTTTCAGGGTGCAGAAGATGTATCAAAAGAGCAGTCGATCCTGATTTATATTGTGTGAATAATATCTTCTTCATGTGTTTGATTTTCCACGCAATGAACTTTGTTAAGTATATTTCTGAAATCATCTTGGATTTTTAAACAAATTTCTGTTCATACAAAAGAAATAGAGTTCGCTTCGACATCTATTTTTTCCATCTGTTAACATTTATCACTGTTTTTTGATAATAGTAAATTGCAATGGCAACAAATATTTTACCAACCCTTCAACATTTATCTTGTGTGAAAGTGGCATTAACAATTTACACTAATCCTGAAGTGACAGCATTTGAAAGGAAATATACATGCCACTCATGCAAATGCATCCAAGACAAAGATTGGGATTCATACGTGAGGGGTAAAGTGTCCCAATGCGCTTTACCTACAGTGTTTCAAGACAAAGTGGTTGAATTAATTACGACTCTAAGCTCAGAACTTAATACGTGGCGTCGTGATCATGACGACATTTTTGGTTATGGTGTATACAGGATTAATAATTTATGGAATTCAGTGGGAATTATTGACAGATATGAAATAGCAAAAAGACTGGTTGACTGTCCAGATTTCCCCCTCAAGATCCGTTTTAAGTTAGCGTGCTATTACTCGATGACCAGTAGGGTAATGCAGCTGTGGTTGCAAATGTCTGTGGAAGAGAAGAAAGACCTGGAAAATGAAGATATTGTAGGCCAGTGTTACGAGCTACCTGGGTATGAAAGTGAAATACTGGGCTTTAATTACGTGAGAGATTGGATCGATTGGATACAAACAGGGGTTTCAGAAGGAAGGCGAGATCCCAGTATTTTTTATTCACGATTGCGAAAGAAAAAGAATGGCATTTGTTGTTATGATCTGGAAAAAATATCTTAAGAGACACTTGAATTCTTACTAAGGACATGATTTAACAACCATAGGAACAGGTTTGTTTTTCTTATTTTGTTGTTTATCAGCAAGCAGTTTTTTTTTTTTTTTTTTTAAAAAATCTTTTGTAATCCTTAGAATTTTTCCACATTGGCCATTATATACTCAGTTCAGGGAAGTGGCTGTTAGACTCTAGGCCTGTCTCATGGAAAACGATTCTCTTAAATTACTAAATTTTGTAGTCTATTTTAAAATCGGAAGAAATTGGAGATTAATGGTTACGTGCACCATCTAAACTACTTTTGTCCCCTAAGTTCCAGTCGCTTGCTATGTATGTTGAAAATTGCGTTGTTGGACTGTCATTTTTAAATATATTTACAAATTCGTAAACTCTGTATTGGAAAATCTGTATAAAAGAATATAAGAATTCTTGAAATATATGTTCGTTACATTTATTTTTTTAAGTAAAGTACAAAGACAATGCTTTTTCATGGATTGTCGTGCTATATATATGTATATTTTCTTGTAGATTATGTTATTTATAATGAAGCCTTCACATAGTGATTTGTGAAACTGTTGTATTAATTCTCGAAATCTTTATGAATGTATCTATTCATTATTGCATCAAAACTGAAGAGATGTACATTTTGGATAATATTGTTGAGGCCATTTTAGCTGATATTATATGTGTTTGTAATGAATCAAATGTAACAAAATTATTTCTTGTGTAAAAGAGACGTATGTTTGAATGATTGGCTAAATAGTGTATCATTCACAAAATCATATAAGATTAAATTATTTATTTAAATTACTTTTTTTTTATAGATAGGGAGGAAGGCATTATGAAAATTTTTATTTTAGAAATTCTGGAAATGTCATTTTGGCCGCACTATATGTAAATAAAGTGTCAGATTTTTCTTCTCGTAGAAGGTATTGTTAATTGTAATTTGTATTATAGTACATACACTGTTTATAGTGAGGTCTTATATTTCATGTAATAGCAAAAATTTAATAATTCCCACTTATCTTGGAAGAACCGATGTTCATTAAATTTTTTTTATTTAATTTTTCCTCTGTCTGGTTAGATAAATGCATATTGAATGTAAAAGTCTAAAATAGACGCTTAATCGTTAACAGCATAATAGATACGTAATCGGCAGTGAATCAACATCATTTTAGCGATGTTGTTGTCTTGTCTATAGATAATGCTGAGTATAGTATCAAAGGCCTGAACGACAACAGCTGCCAGATCAGGTGACTTAGGGCAATAAATCCCTTTGGGAATAAATAGATAATGTGTTCAGCGAAATCAAGCTTAAAAAGTTTGTTAAAATGATTTAACATTTATAAACATGCTTTGATGTCAATTGAGTATTGCCGGCTATTTCTACAATTGACATAGATTCTTGTGTTTTCAGAGTGAATTTTCATGTTCTTGTAGGGATTTGTTCCAAGTCTTGCTATTGTGGATATTGCTGATCCACTTTTGGGATTCTCGGCTATTATAACTAGTTGAAATGATTGCTTGAATGTTATACGCACATTGCTGCATTAAATAAAATTCATGTGTAGTAGAATGGTGTTTTGACTCTGCAATGATCTGCATTTGTTTTTGATAAGCTTTGGAAAAGTGCTGATCAGAGTAGGAGGAATTCTTATTTTAAATATCATTGTATTTTTCATTTCCCCCCCTCCATTCAATAGTTTTCTTGCATATTTGAAAGAAAAAATAATTCTGTTTCACAATACATGTGAGAATTTTATTGACTATGAGGACATAACTTTCTTTAAGATGATTATTAGAGGGTTTGTATGTTGATTGTATAATTTGTGAAATTAAATGAAATCGCTTATGTTATTTCAAATAATTTGTCAATAATTTTTTATTTAATGTTCTGAAGTTTATAATATATGCCTGAATAAACAAATTCAAATTTCTGTTATATATTTATGTGTACAAACTAAAATTTATGCTATTTAATAAAATGTAAATGCATTAAAAATTCAGTTGTTTTCTTTATTCTTTTTTTTATTACTGAAAAGTATAATTGCAATCCAAATCTATAAAAGAAAATTTTATTCTGATTGCGTACTATTTAACAGATGATCTTTTATGAGAAATGCAAAAAAAAAAGGGGGGGGGGGAAATCCCGCAACAATTTGATTTTGAAATCTGTAAAATGTTACCTGTATAGTTTATTTATCAATTGAAACATATATGTTGAATTAATCAGAAGCAGAAATAAGTGTCAAATTAAACTTTTCTGATTTAGAAAGTATTTAATACATGTATAGTTTATATGAATATTGTAAACTTAGCTAATTAAATATTTTCGTTGGTCTAACATAAACATCAGAGTTGTGTGAAATGTTGTGTTTAATATAACTTTCCACATTCTGGACTTATCAAGAATTTTCATCCCTTTTTTATGTAACATAATCTATAACACAATGAAAAAAATTATCAGAATATTTACATTTTACAAGAAATTATGTAAAAGTTTTACTTAAAAAATAATTTTTATTTCATATTTATGTACATACATATTTTAACTTATTTTTATGTATTTTAGTTTATAACTTTATAGATTATTTTATGCTACACATAATTCTTGCCCATATTTTTTTTTTTAAAAAAAATATTGCGATACAGAAAAACATGATAAGAAACTGATTCTATATAGTGCTCAGCATTTTCTTGTTGATGTTTCTAACGATCTTTTAATTAGCAACATTGAAAAATTAATGCGCAAACTACTCAAAATTAAAATTGCATTCATGACAATTTTTTTGCTTATAATTCAGAATATTTAAAATATGAAATTATTACAATGAAAATTCCGAAGTGTGAGCAATGTATGGTTAAGGGAATGAAAGCAAAATGGAATATCGCGGTATTGGGCATGTGACATAAATTTAGGTTTTCTGCAATTTCTCTGATTTGCCATGTACCCAATTTTATTCAAAAAGAATGCAAAATTTGTGTTTATGAAGTAAATAAAGATATTATTTGAACAATAAAAATATTATTGTTCTAAAAATAAAACATTTGTAGTGTGCGAAGAGAAGCGAAACATGTGAAGAAAAGTTCATTTTTATTTTTACTTCAACTGTTTATTACAATTCTAAAAAATGATGATTGATACATATGGTACCATCTATAAGCAAAATATAAATTACTTCCAAAACATTTGCAAAAGTTCTTGAAGCAAGGATACAAGTATTTTTTTTTTTCCTTTTGAAAATTTAAAAATACATAGACTATTTGAACAATTTTACTTATCTCAATTGTTTTATATGTATAAGTTACAAATATTCATCTGAAGATTGGAATTTCATTATATTAGAATGTTTTATAATTTTTTGGAAGGTTAGATGTCCACCTTAATATACCTTGTAGTAGGTGTATTGTAGTTGCAATTTGTATTATAGTACTTATGCTGTTCTTAGTGAGGTTTTATGTTACGTATCTTCGTATACTTGTTGTATACTTACTAGGGGTGTGCCAAATTGTTACTTCAAACTAATGTATGTACTTTACTTACTTTATGTTACTTAACGTGGTTCACTTGTAGTATACTTGAAATTAATTATGCATCAATAAAAAAATTTAAAATTTCGTCAAAGAAGCATACGTTATTTAAAATGAGACTAAATTTTCTAATATTACAGCTGAACTCACAATAAAATATGAATGGACAGTCTTGAGTTGCATTTCGGTGTTGTGTTTCCTCAATATTATATATTGTTGTTCAATAAACGTAATCACGGAATTTTAAATTTTATAAATCTGTTACTGTCTTCCATACATTTAATAAAAAAAATTTCTTTTCCATTCCCTTACTCCATAGTAATTCATTCTAGGTTCAGAAGCCTATAATATTAGGTACATAAGCATTTATAATATTTTTCAATTAATTTTTCAGAAATTATTTACTGCAGCAAAAAAATATAACAAGCATTCAAACACAACAATGTAAGCACATAAGATATTTGTTAATTTTATACCAATAGATTCTAATGCGTTGCATTTTACATTATGTATTGAGGCACATGAGCCAATTCAAATTGTATATAATTTTTAAAAAAACTATTTTTTATTCATTTTATTACCTTTCATTTGTCGACCAAAATTTCCAATTGCATCTCATTACTCGCCGAAATTCTAAATAAATAGAATCCTTCATCCTTTGTATTAAAATTTAACACACACGCTTATACGAACAGACGCACACACGTCTGCGTAATTTTTTATAGTTTTAAAACATATAAAAGTTTTCAATTTATGAATAGTTGTTGCTTTTTCTTAATTATTTTTAGATGTAACAGGTAGAAAGTGTGTTTTTTTTTAATAAATTTATTTCAACGTCTATCATTTATGATTTTTTTTTATTATTATTAGGAGTTTTGAAGCATTTGCACCTATTTGAAAATAACTGATGTTCCCGACTAAATATTTCCTTTTGTGAAAGTGTTTTTGCATTATTAAATTTCTTAGGATTTAAATTTTAATTATAATAAACAATTTTAATTATTATATTCAAATTCTATATTGTCACAGTTAAAATATTATTAAAATTTAAATCAATCTAAAATATTCCTATCCTGTTTCGAAATTTATTAAAGATTAATTTCAAGAATTTATAAAAAAATTTTTAAAAGGATTGGGATAAACTTTGTTGAACAAAAATAACGACATGAAAATATTTATAAAGAAATTTTTACTATCTTTAAAATCTAACAACAATAGAGAAAATGAAAATTATTAAATATATATATATATATTAATATGAAAATCTAACTAAAAATCTGAATAAGTTTTCAAAGTAAGCTGCAAAAAATATTGGTAGTAAATTATATGGAGAGGCATTGATTGTCAAGCAAAGAATAAAAAAAACATTGATAATAAACATGAAAAAATGAATATATTAGAACACAAATTCTTTATTAAAATTAACAGTGTTCTATATCAGAAAACATAACAGTTCTTCATTTTTTTTAATTGAATAAGATTTCATCACTTTTTTCTTATGGTAAACTTTATAACTACTTTCTTATGTTTATGATTATTTAGCATATACGTTGAGGTTCAAAAGCGTTATTTTCTCCATGTCAATTAATTTCTTTTCCATCGTTTGCCTTTAACGTTTTTTTGTTGTTCCACACAAGACATAATTCGAGAAGCCAATCAACCGCTTTGCACTATGCTCTTGCATCCACAAGCCAGGGACCTCGAGGCTACAGGACTTAGGATGCGTCCAGACATCTAGTCTAGCGCCACTGTTAAGAACACCAATTTCCGGGGTTGAACCCTAGCGTCTCTTTCGCAACTGGCAGCCGAGATGAGTTTTGGCAGCCGATTGAGATCAAATTCCATCGGAAAGCTTGTTGACGGTGAATTTCTGGATGCTTATGATGAGGAGGATGGTGGTGGATACTTGTTGACGGTGCTCGATTCAACGCCGTAATGAGCATCGGAGCGCATTCTCAATTGTATGAAGGGGATGCAATTTTAATTCCAGTTCACACACGTTCAGAATTCCTTTACTAATTCCCTAAGAATTCGTTGTTTCACCGAAACTTTAATCAGTCATAATTTTTTTGATAAAATCAAATTTTTTTCTGCTGAACTTTAGAATAATCAACACCAATTTATTTATATTCATAAATTATTTCTAATTTTTAACTAATTTATTTCTAACACTATTAATTTATCTGTTATCAATTATTCACATGAACAAATGATGATCAATTCTTATTTTAATTATAAAGTCAAAAAAATTCTGTTCCAGTTTAATTAAGATTTTTTTTTTTTTTTTTTTAATGTGAAATGCCAAATTGGATAGGATTCTTCTCTTTTTAATTAAGAGGCGTCTATGATAATTCTTAACCAAAAAAAAGGAGGAACATCGATTCAGATATTACAAAAACACTAGTGAAAAACATGTTCAAATGCTTACACACTGTTGCGGATGCTAAAGGGTATCTTATTAAGTACTGAAGTAAGGAAATATTGTAATATTTATTTAAAAGTTACACTGTTTTCAATATTTTTAACCCTAGAACACTAGCATGTTCATATACACGTAGTCACCAAAGTAGTTAAGTATGCAGTCAAAAAGGGGAAATCCCCACCATAACTTATTTGCTTTTTTAAAAAACATTGACTTTTTACACCATATTTGAATTTTTTAACTTTCACCGTTTTTATTCTCTTGTGTTTGTATCATGTTTTTAAAATAATATAGTTTTTAATGGATATTAACAAATGTTTGGCACAGCATGACCTACTTTGTCTCTTGCGCCATAAAACCCAACAGTAACTCATGCAGTTAAAAAGTTCAAAATTTTAAAATAAATACAAGATATATATATATATATCTTTGGAAAATATACCTTATTGATTGCGAATTACACTTCAAGAAAATGGAAAATGAACTTAGTCTTAATTTACTTTATAATTTTAAAGATTATTTTCTTATCTACCAGTAAAAACATCACAAAAGTATCTATGCAACTTGAAAATTTAAAGCTTGTAAGTCATTTAAAAGTCTAGATGCACTTCTTTATGATTATGTTGTACGTTACGGATAGTTCTGAAGTTTTTTCTGCAATTTTCTATGTTAGACGCTAAATAATTATATAATTTAATAATGGCTCCAAGAGGAAAGGACCTTTCACAAGATCTGAAAGATTTAATTATAAAACTGCACAAAGAAACCAAGTCTCAACGGGAAATCTCTAAGTTAATCAGACCTTCTACACTTTTATATACGCCATTCAAAAATTTACAAATAACAACTATCATTAGGAATTACATTAAAATTACGCATTTAAAAAATCGTGTATTGCTAGTGATATGTAAGATTTACATGGGCAAATTTTCGCATGTTAATAGCGATATATACAACTCGCGTGGTGAGTTCTAGTTCATGAAGCGAGACAAATGAACCAAGACGAAAAATCAAATCAGTTGGCATGCAGCCTTTTCTTTAAATTATTAATTAAATATTATTTGAATAATTTTGTTTTAAAAATATGATAAAAATTACCAAATCGTAAGGGACAGTTTCAATTGAAGTGCATTATACAGCTCGCATCGTTAGTAGTCTTCCGTACATTCAGCCAAAGTCCTCATTAAACACAATCGGACTTATGTGAAAGGTCAAGCAATATCTTTTTTCCTATGAACCTTTAAGATCAGGTTTCGATCTTATAGAGTCCCATCTCCTGGGAACGAAAATCTTCCCCACATCAGATGTTATAAATGACAGGTATCATTTCCTTTCGCATTTGGAGTACTCAGTAACCAATAGCTGAAGTTAATAATTCAGCTACGCACACCCAGAAGAAAGGATTATATAACATGATTTTAGTACAGGGGACGCCAATTATTTTCCACCTAAATTTCGGGAGAGAAATGACATCAGAGATTTACAAAACGTTGGCCATTGAACTTCTTTTTCTAGCAAACGATTTACACCCAAAACAATTTCATATTTGTATAGCAAATGTCAGTGCAACAAGCACTTCAAACCAACTATAATATTTCAAATTAATTACAATTAGTATAAATAGCACTCCCTAGGTGTCCTGTAATTTAAAGCAACCTACTGTAAACCATTAGCCGAAAAGGTAATCTTCAATAAAATTTTAAACAATTATAACTCGTTAATAAAAAGCAGTAAGTTCAAAATTGTTTTTTTTTTTATTTTTGTAAAAAATTTTGCTTAACCAGAATTTCACCCACACAATCATAACTTTAATGCCATTAAATGTTCAACAAATCTTCCCAAAACGTTATTTATTTCATTAAAAATGGCTGTTTCAAGAAATAACATATCTTGTTACTTTTAAAAACTCAGGCGATTTATTTATTTACTTCTATTTACAATTAGTTTATCTTTAATTTTTTTACGCATAGAGAAATATTAGGTGAATATTAATTAGTTTATTCCAAAGAATTTAAAAATAATTCAAGAGATAAGATTTGCATTGTAAAATTTTTAAAAATTGGTTCTGAATAATTGTGTGCGAATGGACATGAGCATTTGCTTATGACGGCATAAAGATAAATAATTTTTAAGTATGAAATTCCAAAAATTCTGTACAATTTTCCTGTTAAATTCATTATTCAAAAAATGCTTCATGCGAAATAAATTAGTTCTATTAAAACAATCCAATGAAATTCTTCGAAAAGTTAAAAATAACTTCAGAAAAAATATATCTTATAAAAAAATTACTCAGCCGACAATGATTGTGTAAAAGTTCATTATTGTACCCCATTATTGGATTCTTGGCTGTTCTTTGCATTTGTTATTAGCTTCGTAGTCAAGAAGGCAGCTGCTGAAGGTATCGTATAACATTCTTTAAAAAGGAAAAACTTTTATTTTACATGAAATCTCTTTTTGAAATTCCAGTTGCTTTTCACATAAGTTTGCTGTTTTTCCTTTATTTTTAAATTTAGAGCTATTTTTTCTTTTTAAAAAAATCTTTGTTGAGATATTAAAATAAAGAGCTTTTGATAAAATCTTATTTGTAACTTATTTTAACAGTATCACATGTGATTTCCTAAGATCTGAATGACCAAAAATACATTAAAGCTTTGAACAAAGAGGATAGCGAGTCAGTCTGTTTTGTAAAAGCCCCATAGCTTCTTTTAAACTTTTGAATTTGTTTGAATAAAAAGAAATACCTACTAAGTGACAAAGAGCAGTCTAAGTTCTTTGTAGAAAATCTCAATTTATTTACGATAATTTTCAGCGCATATTTTGTCATATTTACTCCTTATTTGTTGAAAAGAATTTCATTAGTTTGAGTTATATTTAAGCCTAGACACATTGACACTTAAATTTTGTGGAATATTTGCTGGTTACAATTCTTGGATGTTTTGTATCCATATTATTCGCAAGATATTTATAAAATTACTTCATTCAATTGTAGCTTACTGGTGTGAAGTTGGAAATTACCTTTATAAAGACAATGGCAAGAGTTAATTGTGCAATAAAGTTTATTTATAAACAACTTCACATAAATTATACATAAAATAAATTTAATCCAATAAGATGAGAATACTGTAAGTGGATCACAGGT
Organism: Nephila pilipes; assembly: GCA_019974015.1. Taxonomy (NCBI): domain Eukaryota; kingdom Metazoa; phylum Arthropoda; class Arachnida; order Araneae; family Nephilidae; genus Nephila; species Nephila pilipes. The sequence goes on along the minus strand of BMAW01111105.1, from coordinate 93,922 downwards.
GACATGCTAACACAAACAGCTATTGCTAAAGACAAAAGTTATAGGAACTAAAGTAAAAAGTAGTAGTGAAGTTTAATATACATAAAACAGTGAAAAAAAGAAAGTAAGTTGTCTAGGTTATAAATTTACATAAAATACACTTCTGCATTCACCCAAAAGTAATATGTATACACATAAAACTTTAAACTACATATAGATAAAAGCAAGAATATATATTCATTGAATATATAAATAAATAAATACAAAAAGACCATAAATGAACTTTCCGTAAAAAGTTTGAAATAACGAGTAATTTTCCATGCAAAGAATAAAATAACCACCACCTTTGATGTAAGACTAAAAAAAAATATTCTGGATTAATATTTTTCTTATTAATAGTGTTTAAACATGAATTATTTCAAAACATTTAACTTTACTAAACTGTAGTTTTATTCAAAAAGAGGTAGCCAAAAGATTCAGCAGGAAAAAGGACAGTAATATACATTATTCCACGACATCTTTATATATATATGTGTGTAGGATTTTCCATCTAATTATTAAACAATTCATTTTTATTTTTTCAATCTACTGTAAAACCAGTTCCTTCGATACTCAATAGATGTCGCCACGAATCAGAGTCATGTGATAAGCTCATGCAGCGCCACCTATCCCAGAACAAAACTGAATGACACTTCGTTTTCTATCTTCTCTTTCTTGCCTCCACTTTTTCCGCTTCTCTTCTCCTTCGCTACCCGCGTCGGAAGTAAACTTCAACGCCCATCGATAATATGGGTTAAATGAGGCAGCCATCTATCCGTCTCGGAAGAACTGTTTACTACCTGTATATATATCATAGTGTAAATACTTTTCATTCTTCATCATCTCTCCTAATAAACAAGTAAAGCTACTGCAAGCTTCATCCTTGAATATCATTAACAACATTACATGGAGTCCGAAATTACCCCCCTAGACAACCAGCCCTTTGCGTAAAAGCAAACCATCGTAGATTCGGGATGAACAATCTCCATCATCCCACTGTCTACACACACACACACACACACACACACACACACACACACACACACACACACACACACACATATATATATAAACAAGCCTTAACTCCACACCTCTTTATAAAATAATAAATTACATAATAGTTTCAACTATAACTTTTAAATATGTTATTTATACACATGCTATTATTCTTATACATGTTTGTTGATGTATTACTCTTTATTGACAAATGTAATTCCAAGTGTAAGACTTGCTAGTGGCAGTAGGGTATCAACAAAAAAGAAACATATCAGTGAAAAAAAGTTGTCATAAATATTCTAGAAGTATAGCTTTATAATAAAAGAGAAGAGAAAGTTCTTTCTTCAACACAATGAGCAGTACAATTTTAAGAGTTTAATAAGACAAAAAGAAGCGGAGATCATAAAAATTGGAAAAACAAGTGCTTTGCATTCAGATGATGCAACTTCCATTAAATAATGATAAAAAATATGCAGGGTGATACACATGATCCTGTATTGCTGTTTAAACCAATGGGTGAGGAAATTAATGGTCATAAAAAATAATAGAAATGTATGTTGTATAAGCTCAGACGACTCCAGCGACACTCTCTGTATCCATGATGTAAGAGGGAGAAAGAGCGCACTTCCCTTTAGTCCCCAGCAGAGCGCGCCTAATCATTAAATCTCTTTAAACATAAACGTCTGTTTTTATTCGACACACCCCTAGACACCACCACCTCTGTCACATGGGGGCTCGACCTCGCAACCTTAATGGTTTTTGAACCCGTATTAAGATCAAAAGTCGTCCAAAACAAAAGGCGCACTTCGAAATCGCCCAACACAATGACGAATGCTTAATCAACGAATTCCTCCGACGCCTACTAAGAGCCAATACACCACTCTGAGACCAATACTACCGTCTCCTTTGCCAAGCCAAACCAAAGCTTCAGTCTCAACCAAACAATCTCTTCTGCATCGTCCAAAAGTGTTCCAGTAAAACAAAATGGTCAATTTCCCCGCCTATTCATCGTATCGAATGTAAACTCCATCTGCTTCGTATCTACAATCATCGTCGTGAAAAGTGAACAGTGGTGAACTCATCGCAAACAAATAGCTTTATAAAAGTGAAGCCTATCTGCAATCTACATATACTCCGATATCTTCAAATCAGGTAGGATCAAACCTTTTTTTACTCAGCATGTATTGTAAGATATTATAACTGCCGCAAAGAAAGAAGATCTTATAACTGCCGCGAACGTACTAGGTGTTACTGTCCCAGAAAATGCTACACTTGGATGTTTAAAAGCACTAATCGAACAAACTGGCACTTTTAAAAATGAACCTGAATTCGTTAAGGATATGCTTAATTTAATCGTCGAAGAACAAAAAGAAGCAGAACTAGAAAAGAAAATAATTCGATATAAAAACCAACGTTTTTAAAAACAACGTTTTTATATAGTGGCAAAGTTTATTAGAGAAAATTATTGAAATATTAGTTAAAACTGTTAGTTATTTTTAACTTTAAAATTCACTTAAAAAGAGACATTTGTGACAGTATTAAAAAATTCATAATACTCATAAAATCAAAACATGCATTTGAAAGTTTGTAAGTCATTCTATTAAAAAAAATGGGAACCAGAATTCAGAAAAAATTATTGTGATAAGACATGACGCCAAATATTGGAAACTTTCTTTCTTGCGAATGATTACTGACTAAAAGTCAGCAACCCTTACTATCTCGGAGATTGTAAAGGGGAGATAGTATCTCCCCTTTGCGAGTACAAAAGGTTTACGATAACCTCATGCGGTGTGGGGAGTGCCCGGTGCTCCCAGAGGGGAAAAGAAATTTTTCCCTCAATCCTAAAAGCGCCTAGAGGAAAGAATATTTTGACTTATTAAAATTATTGAAATATTAGTTAAAACTTGTCGCAAACGTGTGAATATTGCATTGTTAGGCGAATACGAACGATTCCCAAAATTTCAAAGCTCTAGCTTGATGGGAAGCTGGTTAAATTAACGATCGAAAATTTGATGACACACACACTCTCACACACACACACACACCAAGTGAAATTCAGAAAAACGTTGTAAAAAAAAAGAAGCCGAGCAAACGGCCAAAAAACTAATTCAACTTGAAAAAGAAATTGAACTCGCTAATATTAACTCCGCTATAAATTCTAATAATTCAAACAATACTACTCCAACATTTAAAACACCGTCAACTAACCTCCTAGAAATTATCATTAAATCCATTAAGACCATTAGTATGCCAGTTCCTTGCAAACCTGAAAATTATAATTTATTTTTTCATTCACTTGAACGTGCACTAACAACCAAAAATGTTCCACAGGAATTAAAATCAGATATCTTAATTAATATTCTCGGTGAAAAAGCTAACAGTATTTTGCTTTATATCCCTGAAAACGAACTCCAAGATTACGAGAAAGTTAAACACATTATTTTACTAGAATTCCAACCAACCGCACAAGAATGCTTAATTAATTTCCGTATAGCTCAACGATTGTCAAACGAATCGCACGTACAGTTTTCGTCACGATTTACAAGTTCTTTCAAATATTATTGTCAACTTCGTAATGCGATAAAACTTTGTGTGAATTAATGATAGCCGACAAATTATTTTCCACCCTTGATCGAGAAACGCAACAAAATATTGCGATACTCCAAAACGAATCTTGGTTTAAGCCTACTGAATTGGCAAGGAAATGCGATGTTTTCTTCGTAGCAAAGCGAAAGTCGTATTCCAACAGCACACAATACAGTCAACCGCCAACTGACAGCAAACAAAAATACAACCCGTCTCAGGGCTTTAATGGTTATTAATCACGTGATAAAAAATTCACAAATTATTCACGAAACGCTTCAGCAAATAACCCGCGCGGTGATTTTCATAGAAACGAAACTCATTTCAATTCTAAACCTAATTCAAATCACGATCCTGTTTGTAAAGTCGAAGGTAAAATGTTTAATGAATCCTTACAGGAATTGCAATACGAAAATATTTTTGTTAATGATAAAATCGTGAAAACCTTAATCGATTCGGGAGCGAATATTGTGAGTGGGAAATCCTCCCTTATTCCTCCCGAAACAAAATCTTTTGAAACTGTTCAATTAACCTGTGCTTTTGGAAATGAAATTCAAGCTGCTCAACTTACTAAAATTAAATTAGCTTTTCCAAGTTTTCAGGAAAATCCGATATTAGTAACTGCAGCTATCTGTAATAAATCGTATTGTGATTTAATAGTTCCGCCTAATATTTTTGATGATTTAAATAAAGCAGAAAAAGAAAATGCTCGGAATCCGGAAAAAAAAAAACCTACTTCCTCTCATTCTAAAAAGAACTTTCTTTCGCATAAAAATAAAAACAATAGAACACGTTATATAACTGATTTTTAGCTCGAGGTTAACATAAACAAATCTTATTCTGAATTGAAAATTAGCGATTGTAATTCTTTACCGGTAAGTAATAAAAACGAAACTCTCTCTTTACTTTTTCAAAATGAGGATTGTTGTTTATCGAATTTAAATTTATTTTATCTTGAAGTAGATTTATCGCATATTTTGAATGTTGATACGCGTCGCGAAGTTGAAAATCTTCTCCAATCTTACAAACCAAATAAAATTAAAGATACAAACTTACAAATGCAAATTATCCTTTCTGATGACAAACATATTGCGTTATGTCCTAGAAGATTAAGTCAAGAGGAAAAAATTATCGTCGAAAATCAAATTGACCAATGGCGGTCAGATGGAATAATTTCTCCAAGTTCATCTAATTTTGTTGCACCTTTAGTTCTTGTCAAGAAAAAAAGATCAGTCAACAAGAATCTGTGGTGATTTTCGTGCTCTTAAATCTAAAATAATTAAGCAAATATTTCCACTAACCCTCATTGAAGATATTTTTGACCAACTGCTTGGGGCGATACTCTTTTCAAACAACAGTTTTTAAAAAACAGTTTTTTTCACATTAAATTGATCCTGATAGTCGTAAATACATCAGCTTCATAACACATAATGGACAATACCAATTTAATAGAGTTCCTTTTGGCTTGTGTAACTCTCCCTCAGTATTTCAAAAATACATTCAAATTGTTTTTAAAGATCTCTTAAAAGACAACACTGTTATTGTATACATGGACGATATTTTAATTCCAGCAAATTCTGAATCTGAAGAGATTGCGAAGCTCAAAAAAGTATTTGATGTTGCTACTACTTATGGTTTAGAGTTTAACTTTAAAAATTGTAATTTTCTTCAGCGGAAATTAACTTTTCTTGGCCATGTTATTGAAAAAGGTACTATTCGTCCTTCAACAGCTAAAACAAATGCAGTCATGAATTTTCAGACACCAAAAAACACTCAGCATGTCCAATCATTTTTAGGACTAACAGGCTATTTTAGAAAATTTATTAAGGACTATGCATCAATCGCACGACCTTTAATCGAACTTTTACGAGACAAAGTTCCATTCACCTTTGGTCCAACACAAAAACAAGCTTTTATCTCTTTGAAACAAATTTTGTCTCAAGAACCTGTATTGCATCTTAATCAGAGAAACGCTCCATTACAAATACACTGTGATGCCAGTGCGAAAGGGTTTGGTGCTATATTTCTACAAATGGACTCAAATCAGAACATTCATCCAATACACTATATGAGTCGTAAAACTTCTCCTCAAGAAGAGAAATACTCCAGCTACGAACTAGAGGTCTTAGCGATAGTTAGAGCATTAAAAAAATTTCGACACTACCTCGTCGGCAATTTCCCATCAAGCTAGAGCTTTGAAATTTTGGGAATCGTTCGTACTTACCTAACAATGCAATGCTCGGACATTTGTGACAAGTTTTAACAAATATTTCAATAACTTTAATAAGTCAAAATATTCTTTCCCCTCTGCGCTTTTAGGATTGAGAAAAAAATTTCTTTCCCCCTCTGGGAACACCGGGCACTCCCCACGCCACATGAGGTATCGTAAAACTTTTGTAATCACAAAGGGGAGATACTATCTCCCCTTTACTATCTCCGAGATAGTAAGGGTTGCTGACTTTTAGTCAGTGATCATTAGCAAGAAAGAAAGTTTCCAATATTTGGCGCCGTGTCTTATCACAATAATTTTTTCTGAATTCTGGTTCCCATTCTTTTTTTAATAAAATGACTTACAAACTTTCAAATGCATGTTTTGATTTTATGAGTATTATGAATTTTTTAAAACTCTCACAAATGTCTCTTCTTAAGTAAATTTTAAAGTTAAAAATAACTAACAGTTTTAACTAATATTTCAATAATTTTCTCTAATAAACTTTGCCACCATATAAAAACGTTGGTTTTTATATCGAATTATTTTTCAATTCATTTGAGCATTAAGGCTCCCATCTACCTGCCATTTTGATTTCGTGGACGTAAAGTTAATCCTATGGAAATTTGACTCTAATTCTCACATCTTTACTATTTGATCTATTTGAATGCAATAAAGTGCATCTGAAAGAGCAAAAATAATGAATGCTTCTGTGGAATTACTTTTTTCCGTCTATTTTTAAAAATATTTGAAAATATTCTTTAAAGACCGGAAAACTCAAAAACGAATAGTAAAAATAAGAATAAAATTTTTTAAAAAATCTTAGAAAAAAAGTGATTCCACAGAAGCATGAATTAAAGTCAAAATTCCATAGGATTAACATTTCGTGGGCGTAATGTTAATCCTATGGAATTTCGACTTGAATTCTCACATCTTTATTATTTGATCAATTTGAATACAATAAATTACATTTGAAAGAGCAATAAATAATGAATGCTTCTGTGGAATTACTTTTTTCCTAAGATTTTTAAAAATATTTTTATTCTTATTTTAATGATTCACTTGTGAGTTTTCCGGTCTTTAAGGCTCCCGTCTACCCGCCATTTTGATTTCATGGTCGTAATTATAATCCAATGGAATTTTGACTTTAATTCTCACATCTTTATTATTTGATCTATTTGAATGCAAAAAAGTGCATCTGAAAGAGCAAAAAATAATGAAGGCTTCTGTGGAATTAAATTTTTCCTAAGATTTTTAAAAATATTTTTATTCTTATTTTAATTATTCGTTTTTGAGTTTTCCGGTCTTTAAGGAATATTTTCAAATATTTTTAAAAATCGGAGGAAAAAAGTAATTCCACAGAAGCATTCATTATTTTTTGCTCTTTCAGATGCACTTTATTGCATTCAAATAGATCAAATAATAAAGATGGGAGGATTCAAGTCGAAATTCCATAGGATTAACATTAAGCTGATGAAATCAAAATGGCGGGTAGACGGGAGCCTTAAAGAATATTTTCAAATATTTTTAAAAATCGGAGGGAACAAGTAATTCCACGGAAGCATTCATTATTTTTTGCTCTTTCAAATGCACTTTATTGCATTCAAATAGATCAAATAATAAAGATGTGAGAATTCAAGTCGAAATTCCATAGGATTAACATTAAGCTGATGAAATCAAAATGGTGGGTAGACGGGAGCCTTAAGCACATTTTAATATGCTTGTTTTAATTTTTTTTTAAAAAAAATTAAGGCTTCAATATGACACTGAGTAAAGAGTCCACTGGACTGGCACTCGTCTATATCCATCAATCAAGCAAGCAAGCAATCTACTTCGAACTTGGAATTTTATAAGCAAACTAAATTATTCTATGTAGCATCAGCAAACAATTCAACTACCGCATTTAAGATATCAAAAATCAAAGATGACAAGCATTTATTTAAAAAAATTCTTCAAATTATTTGGAACAGCTTGAGTAACGCCCATCTGCCAAATTTGACATTATTTTTTTGGCGCTAAGTATCGTTTTTTAAAAAAGATTTTCATCAAATAAAACCCCATTCCGGTTATTCCGACGAAATTGCATGTTCAAAAAATAAAAATACATGTTCCAAATTTATAGATATTCTTAAGGTACTAGGACAGGAAAGTGAAACTATGATGCCGAGTTTAAGATTCTATCTTTTTGTGACATTTATGTTTTAAAAATTATTTATACAACTTAGAAAATTTTTTGTGTGCGCCTAATAATGATATTTCAATCATTTTATTGAACTATAAAATAGTTTTTTTTTAGTCAAAAATTTTTTCTTTCCCTCTAAGTTGAATATGGACATGATTTTCAGATATACTTTCATTTAAATTTAAGTGCTATTTTTTAATATATATATATATATAGATATACAAAATATTTTACCTATCAAATAGAAAACAATCAACAAGATGTAGTGAACCCAATTTTTAATGATAGTTTTGTATATATTCTTCGAAGCAATTTTAGAACTTCGTAATTTTGGAAATTTTATTTATTTTCTTTTTTTCATATAAAAAACTATTTCTTTAAACTTAGGTATTGCTTAGAGTGCCATCCAATGGAGTGTGGTATGGGTTGATTCAAATTATCTTTTATTGCCAAACTTGGAGGTATTTTTTGGCAAAAAATTTAGGTGAGCGATACTAAAACTGAGCCAATTATTTATTTGTATCTTTTACTAGTACTTGTGTCTAGATTAAAACATATTTAGAAATTAAATAGTTTATCTTCCTTTTTTTAAAAATTCATAGAATGCTCAATCCTGCATTGGATTGAGTTACTTTGAGGTTCAATTTATTATGATTCACTTCGTTTCGGCTGTAATGTTAATGTGGATGTAAAATATAGGATCAGTGTTTATTATTTTTGACTACTCACGACTTAGTTCCTTTCATATTTAAATTTATTGCATATGAATATTTTTCCAGGATACATTTTGTAACCTTACTTATTCGCAGTATCTGTATAAGTATTTTATATGTAATACATTAAAATTTTTATTTATTTCTTCCTCTTGCATTGATTATTAGAGTTTTGTTAGTCAATTGCAATGCTTAATAGAATTTTGTGTACTTGTCTACATTGCAGCACCCACTAAATTTTGAATACGCGAACATTGCTAAGTTCGTAAAAAGCGTCAAGCAAGCGAAGCGCGAAATCAAATAGCGTACCAGTAAATAATAAAAACACTTTTTATTTAATAATCTTTTTATATGTGTATTAATAAATCTCATGCCAATAAGGAAGAAAAATTTATGTTTAATAATAATAACATAAATTCCAGATATCACTCTTCTTTAAAGGCCATATTTCCAAAATTGCATTCATTATTTCATAGAAAACATTCCTTCCTTCCCATATATTTCCTTCACATAAACCCCACCAGATATGACTAGATGATGTCGAGCCATGGTGCATTGTTTCTTATGCCTCTTAGCAGAACCCCACATTCTTTCAAATTTTGTGTGTGAATACCCGCTATTAAATTTACAAAATTGTACTTATGGTTCACTGTGAAATGTGGGAAACCTGCATCTTCAAGTTCTTCTGTTTTGTATACCTTCCAACAATCTGAATAAACTGTTGAATCTTCTTATACATGTTCCAGAAAATTTCCAAGTAGTTTATTAGCATCTCTGTTCAATTTATGAACAAGAAAACACTCGCCATTGTAGCAACTCTCTTGTAGCAATGCTGTTAACGATTATTGCAATTTCGCACAATTTGGTATGAATCTGTGATAGAAATTCAGTATTCTTAAAAATCGCCATAGATTTGAGAAGGTCTTTGGTAATGGAAATTTTTTGATTGCGTCAACTTTCTAGAAAGAGGTTTGAGTCCTTCTGTTGTCACTTCATATCCTAGAAATGTAAGCTCAGTTTGACTGAATTTGCATTTTGCCACATTAATGCATAGACCATATTCATTTAGTCAAAAAAAAAAAAATGGAAACAGTCCCAAACAAAAATTCAATTCAACAGGGAGGGTTGCATATCAATTGCAGTAATGGCTAGAAGGGGGGAAAAAAAACTTCTGTACAAAATACCAACATGTATCTCTATTCCACATCATCATGCTGCGATGATACTAGAGGGGGAGTGTGTAGCAACTCCCTTCTATAGCAGCGTCAGAGGTTAAAATGCCTAACTAACTAGCCTGATTAGATGTCTTTTTAGTCTAGTTGATTAGGGCATGACAACAAGCGATCAACTCTTTTTTCAGACCCACTGGTCCAGAGTTCGAATCAACAATGCCGCTCTGCGACCACTGCACCATCTTTCCGGCATATTTGAAAATCCACTGTGTTGAGGAAGTACTTGACCACTTTTGTTCTTATGCCAACAAATAAAGTTTCATCAATCTCCACAATTTTGTGAGGTCCTGCTATATACTTATTAAATTTTAGAATAAGATGTAGTGAATACACTTCTCTCATGTAATGGTTCCAATCAACTGTTGCACCTTTAGACTTATTTAATTGTTTGCAACACCATTTAATGGATGTCAACTCCTCTCCTAACAATACATAAATTGTATTGCAGTAATGAACAGAATTTTGGAACCACTGAATCAACTTCCAATGTGGAGACCCTTCTTATTCGAACAACTTTTAATATTGCATCTCCAAATACTTTCTTCATTAACATACAACTTTATGGTGTGGCCTTTTTGCATAGTAGTGTGACTGGTGAAAGACCTTACTCTTGAAAAGAAAGGGATGGCATCCATTTTGCTGTTTGATAAATTAAACATTGTTAATGTCATTATATAAATTGAGTATTTTAAAAAGAAAATTAGATATTTAAAAAAATAATGCGAAATTGTTAACATAACGGGCAAGCGATATTATACAAATATGTTCATGCTGTTTCTTTAGGACTACAACCTTAGGAACTCTCAACTAAACTTGGCGATGCATCTTGCTCGCTTGGCGATTTACCGTCTAGAGCCAAAATTTTAATTTTGAGGGCGCTGTTGTAATAGACAAGTACCTAATTAAGTTGGTCAATTGCAATACTTAACTGGAATTTGAGCATTATTATGCACAATTATTATGAATATAGTCATGTTTTAAGTAATTAAACGAATTTTGAGAACTAAAAGAATAATTGTTTTTAATTTTTAAATAGTTTTGTATACAATTATGTTGCATTAATAGTGTATATATATATGTATATATTAAATCATAGAACTACATTGGATTATAGTAAGTGGACAATGTTATATGTCATTTTAAAGAGATTTAATATTAAATATTCATTCATGAAACAGCTTTCAATATATTTTCTTAAATTTTTTACCATATAATCTATAAATTAGGTTTCAAATTTGTATGCTTTGAAAATGATTAAGCTTTTCTAGTTTTATATGTATATCGTTGAATATTTGCAAGGGATTATCATTTGCTAATACTTTTCCTTTATTAATAAAATAATGCTTTTTTTTTTTAAATAAATAATATGCATTGTCAGCTATGAAATTTATAAATTTTCTGTATATTTAATTACTATTCTCAGAATGCCTGTATAAAAATCAAATGCAGTAAAACCAAAATAAAGTTGATAATTTTTGGAATTAATTGCCTAATGCTTAAAGGCATCATAAAGCTTATTTGTGAAATTGGGCAAAAAAAAAAAAAAAAAAAAAAAAAAACCTTGATTATATTTATGATATTGTAATATTCAGATTCATGAGGAGAAAGAAATATTTTGTAGAATGAGAGTAAGGACACTTTTAATGCATATCAATTCTTATTTCGAGGTCAAAAAATTGTAAATCTGTGTATATTTTTGTTGCCATTCAAGATGTATACAGAAATTGGTTTCAAAATTCATGTAAGATTATTTGTCAATATTTAATAATTTTTTTGATGTGTTTGTGTACATGATGGTGTATCTCAGTGAATACAGTTGATGAAGGATACAACTGTAAGCAAATCATTGGTGGTCTTCCTATGCATCCAAAAGGTCTTCCCACTGCTTCCAAATGGTGGATTGTTTTTTATTACTAATGCAACTTGAATTCCCTTTATCCGATCTGCATTATTAATAATTCTTTTAAAAACAAGACGTATGAAGTCAAACTGGATAATAAATTTTCTTTCATTATATTAATACAAGCAAGTACTTTCAAAATAATGTCATTCTCCCATTTTATATTACTTTAAAACATACAATTTCCCTTGGAGTTCTAACATTTCATGTCTTCCCATTCAAGATGTATACAGAAATTGTATACATTGCAGTCGTCTATGTTGCAGCAGTGTTAACCCAAACCATTCCCATTTTAAGATTAGATGAACTATACAAAGTTACTGAAATAATTTAGTAAGTTACCTCACACTTTGTCAAACACACACTCTCTCTCTCTCTGTGAAAAAAAAAGAGATTTTTTTTTTTTACCATCAGATTCAAGCAACATTTTCTTGTAACATAAAATTATTTTGTGTTTAAATAATCTTCTGATATAATTTTTTTCTTTCCTTGGTACAACAAATTCTTTTTTACTTGTATTGAAATTTTTAATTCACTTTTTATTAATTAATGAATTGGAAGTGGAAACTTATTCAAGCTTACACTTGTTTATTTAAGTTGTTGATAATGTCTGTCTTAAATGTGACATGTTCTTTCTTGCTTTGATATTTTGGTTTTTTTTCTCCCTAGGATGAGCTTAAGAAAAATCAACTATAAAAGCCTTCATCATACATATGCAGAAAAAACTGTGTATTATACTAAGAAACAACACACACGTGTTTCACTTACATACTGCAAATCAAGCTATTTATTTCAAGCAAGATAACTCATAAATCCTTGTGGAAATGGTGTTAATTCTTGGTTTGTAAACTTTATTCATTAATTATTCTTAATTCTTAAATTTAGTAACTATTTTATGGCATTTTTTGGGAGATGATTTATATGTATTTCTTATACCCATTTTATTTATTTTTTTTAAAATGTATATTACTATAGTTGTAAGGCAATTAATATTTGCAACATATGCTATTTGTAATATCATACTGTGTTATTTTAAATTTGTTTCTGAGCTAGCTTTAAATAATTGTTTAATCGATTTTGAAATGGTGTGTATAACCAGTTTTTTTTTTTAAATGCATTAAATTTATAATATTCTTCATTCTTCTTATAAACGTTTTTTGCTGTTTTAAAGTTATTAAAAGTAGTTTTATTTTAGAATAAAACAAAACAATGTTATCACATGCTCAAACTTAAAATAAAATTATCGATTTGAGGAAACCTCTTGTGAACTAATTTTTTGAACTTAATTTTTATATTTTACAAATAAGTTAAATCACATAATATGTACTTCTTGTCAATAATCAGTATTTGTTTCAATCAAAATATAATTACAGGTATAAGTCATCCCTTTAACATAACTTTTTGTTGAAAAATTATTCTTAGGAATTATGTATTGACACATATTTGGAGGTATGTTTGATTTTTAGTTAGGATCAAAATGTATACCAAACTGAATTCTAAGAATTACTGATGTATGCAACAAAAGAATCAGTATACTTTAGATTAGTTATAAGATTTATTTATATTATATGATTTTTTATGTACTTAGATTTTTTTTAATGCACAAAAATTATTTGTTTTCGTATGAAAAATTATTGTGTAAGAATACTGAATGTATTGAAAAATAGAAATTGAATAATAATGAAGGGAATGTGGAAAATGTGCTAAAGAAATTTAAAAATTTCAAATAGATTTAAATACATTCCCAATAATATTTAAATAATAAAAGTGGTAAGAATTGTACGTTATTTATTATGAAAGCAAATTTATTTTCTTTCTAGCAAAATTTTTTTTTTTTTTTTTTTTTGGAACCATTCAAACAAATGTTAAGTGGAATTTTCAAAATGAAATGTTAATGCTCAAAAAATGAAATGTTAAATGGAATTTTCATTCATTTCAGGCCTGAGCAATTGACTGGACACTCTTAATTTAGGGGCAGCTAGTGCATCTGCTCCCTCATAAGCTGTAGTGGTCATGGTTGCGGACTCGTGGCTGGCGGTTTTTGTTGAGTCGTGGGTTCAATCCTTCATAATTACTCTTTTCTTCCTTTCCTTCACTCTTGATGATATTTTTATTCTTTATGACTTTTACTTGAAACATATAAATTATTTGTTTTTATGTATGTTCTTATTATTTTTTTATGTTTTTTATTGTAATATAATAAAATTTAATTATTTTGATATTACTATAACAATTTTATAGCTTTTAATTTCAATTAATTTTGCTTAATAATTCTTACTAATTGATTTCAATTCTTTTTCACTTATTACACATTTATTATTTTACTATTTACTGCACACTCTCACAAGTTTTACCGAATTATATTATTCTAAATTGTTTTAATTTTTTAAGGTCGGGGTAGCCTAGTGGTCATGTTCAGGGACTCGTGGTTTTCATAGTTGTGGGTTCGAGCCTTGTTGCCACCAAAGACCCTGCCATATAGCCAGGACCGATGAAGGTTAAATCTTCCGTGGCTCAAAGACCTGTCGGTATTATGTGGAAGTTAGGAGAGGGGGATGCTAGCTTAGGTGTCGTTTTTGTTACTTGACCAAGGTTAAAAATTACGAGGTGATGTTAATAAAACCTAACGAAATCCTCATTACTTGGTGGTGAGGGCTACCAAAAAATTTTCAGTGACTTTTACTTCCTGTCAGTTGAACAAAGCTCATCTTGGTAAATATAAATTTGTACCTTTGGTCCTTTTTATTGGTTATATATTACATTAGTACAAATATACTCTTTTAGACACATTGTTCATACATTCATGGTAATATTGTATAGAAATTTGCATAGTGTATTTTAGTTTAAAGAATCTACACAATTTCTTTTTCCATCAAACAATATTAGAAATGTCAAAATTAAAATTATAAAAAAATATTACAAAGTTTTCTGCAGAAATATAAGTGAAACTTACAATTTTATCTTTATAGAAGGTGTCCAGAATATATATTGTTTGGGCAGTTGCTTTAGTATTGAATTATAATTGTAATTCATGCTGCAGACTTGGGAAAACCTGGTTCTGTATGATATATAGTGATTAGATCTGTTTTAAATTATTTGCTTTATTGATATAAATCCTTATATGTATATATTATGATACATATTTTTTGAAATTCATTATAAATTGTATGCATTATTCAATGTTTTTCTGTTTAATATGTTTATTTGCAAGTATTTTTATTTAAAGGAATATTTTTAAAATATTCAGATATTTCTATTTTCAGTATTTTTTATTTGATTTTTTTTAACTAATATTTTTACTTATAATGCACTTCTTATTAGAAGTATACTTTGAATTATTCTCTTAATAATAAGTTCACTCTAGTCAGAAAAAAAAAAAAAAAACCTTTGAAAATGATAAATATTTGAAAAGTAAAATTTTTAATGCAATTCATATGCTACATGTATGCAATATTCCCTGTCATATGCTTGAATTTTTGGAAATATTGTATTTATATTTGAAAATTAGAAATTTGCATTATTTAATTTTTTTCCACTGTCAAAATTTCAACATTTTAATTGCTAGTATAGCTAATTCAAAGTGCATATTGTATTAAAGAAATAATAAATAGATGCTTAACTGATTTAATATAAATACTAATAGGTAGTTTCATGTCTTTCTGAAAACAATCCTGTCTAAAAAATAAATGAGGCTTCAAACTTTAATTGAATTTTTTAAAAAAAATTTCTTGGAGATATTATTTGTTTCACTTTGATTGCTATCAGTTTCTGTACTTGGTGGACAGAGTTGGTATTGAAAAATAATTCATCTTTTTACTGGCAATCTATAATCTATTATTTTTTTTACATCACATCAGAAATAAATTCAATAGCCCAGCAAAATAATAATAAAAAAATGTTTTCTACTATGGTAAAGATGTTTGCTTGGGAAATCAGTGTACTTTCACATTTTTCCTTCATTTATTTGAACTTAAAATTAAAAATCACTTAAGGTTTTACAGAGTTAATGAACCAATTGTTATTCCTACATATATATGGTTTGAAGATTAATTGTGTATTCTTTTTTTAAACAATTAACCCTAATTCTCAATTGCTTCCAAGTTCTTAACTAACTATGGCCCATTTCTTATTGTATTTACTTATTTATAATGTAAAAACTAATCCCACTTTACCTTGCAATACTATTGGAAACACTGGCCATTATTTGTTTCACTGTCCTTTTACTCACAAATTTGTCTCGATCAAACTTATAGAAATAGCTAAGTTTGTTTGTTTTTATACTCCATCAAAGAATTCTATCACCTATGTGAAGTTAATCTTGTTATTTATATAGAGACTGGTCAATATCGCTAATAAAGTGTTGTAGTATTTTTTTTTTGATTGCCCTTTTATTTTTTAAACTCAGAGTTTCTTGTCCCAATAGACAGTTTGTTGCTATGTTCCTGTAAATATGTCCTTGTTTATATATTTGTTTGAGTTCAATTTTAAATCACTAGTTTTTGTTGATTTGATTATTTTGAAAAAATAACATCTGTCATTTTTTTTTACCATGTCCTGGGGTACCTGAAAATAGTTGTCATTGATTTTGAGTGATCAACAAATACCGATATGAGAGCATGCAAACTGCTTGACTTTTAGTATTTGATTTTGAATTTATTCCCTTTGTACATATAAGATTTGACTAAACAACTTTTACCTGTAGGAATAAATAGAATATTTAAAATCAAAGTGTTGTTAACTCTGGAAATAGTTAATTTGTATTAAATATGGATTTTTTATAAGCCAGAGAATTACCTATTTGTATGGTTTTTAATTATTTAATTTGAAAGAACAGCAATTGCTCCTTGAAAATGAGGGGAATGTTTTCTGTTATGCTTGAAAAGTAAAGTTGTTGCTAAAACTTTGAAAATGAATTTGCTTCTAACGTAGTTAGTTACACTCACATTGGTTGATTCAAAACTGAGGGCTTAAGTATTCAGTACCCTGAAAAATTAAGAATAACTGAAATCAATATTATTTTTAAAGCAATTTATCCAAATTCAGTAAAATAAATGAACAAAATTAAGTTTGGGAGTTTAATCAAAATGAATATTTTTATTGAGCAAAAATGTAATCATTTACCTCTTCTGTATCATATATTTATGCTTTTTATATACTTTTAGATCAGTTGGAGCAACTCTAGGATCATGAAAGTTGAATAGCTTGGTTGTAAAAGAATATGACGCATTGTTAAAGAATATTCTTGAAAAGTCTCAAAATACAGATTTGTTTAATGAATACACAGAAAAAGAAGCATATCTTCAAAATGAGGTATTATTACTAAATGTGGCTATATTATTTTATTTTGTATTCATATTTTTAATTTCAGCAAATAATAAAATTTAACCATGTGGAAATTTCATTAGAAAAATTATTTTAGTTTTTCACTATTATTTAAAATGTAGAAATTGAAAAATGATTTCAAAATACTCCAAAGCACCATTTTGGAACATATTTCAGATAAAATTATATTCCAGTATTCATTTAAGATTGTAGTATTATGATCTATGAACCACACATTTAATATAGAGTGTCTTAGAATTATACAGTTAATACAAATATCTTTATTTTATATGTTAAAGTTAAATACCCTTTAAAAATTGCAATTTATAAGTTGAAAGATGTGATTCATTTTATAAAGGAAAAAATAGAATGATTGATATAAAATGAGTTGTACAATAAAATATGTTGTTTTATATTAAATAGAGAGATTAGATTCAAATTTTAATGTTGAAACATTTTTTTACCTAAGTGGTTCATGGTTTGTTTCCTGTTCTATCACATTATGAGGAAACAGCTTTAATAATTCTTCACTCTTTGGCAGTAATTTTCTGCAATTCATACTTTTGAACTTGAAAACTTGGTTTACAAAGATAGGATTTAATCTAATGAAATGTTTCTTTCAAAACCTTATGATTATAAATTAACATCTTTTTCTTAATCAAAAATATTTTTTTGTCTTTAAAATAGCTATTTCTGTTATGAAGTAAATATGTAATAATAACAATCTCGTGATGGTCATGCCTTTTATATGCATATTTATTATATTTTTGGAAATTCTATTCTTCACTTTTTTTTAATAAGTGTTATATTTTGTTGTGGAATGTGAAACAATATTCTTTAAACATTTAAAATTAAAATTTAATTTTCCTTACATTATCAAATTTAATTGTGTGATTAGAAATTTTATTTGAATTTCAAATTGACGAGTCTTTTGACGTTTTGAAAATAGAAAATACCCTTTCACAAACAGAATGTATCATATCACTATTGTTAATGTAACTTAAAAAAAAATAAATTATGAATCAGAATTTCCTATTATTTGTAAATGATATATAAAATTTATACACACACGCACGCACACACACTGAACTGTATTTCAAAGCTTGTAAGACATTAAATTTATTATGTTATAAACTAGCTTATATACCTATTTTTCACATGGGTGATTGAAAAATGGAACAATCCACATGGAAGGATATATATATATATTTTTAAATAAGAGGTCAAACTTTTAAATATAATTTTAGGTGAAGAGCAAATTGGTTCCTAAGAAAGAATGATTTAGTAAATAAAATGTTTAAGTGAAATATATTATTTCAAATCCACTGAGAACAGAGCTGGTTTACCGTTTGTTAGTTTTTTAAGCTTTTATAGTTTTCAATAAATTTAACTTATAAAATAGCAATGAAATTTTTTTAAAATAAAGCTGTAGCTAATTATTAAATATTGTATGAAACCTAACAGAAATAAAAATTCAAAAATACTAAATTTAATAAAATTAATTAAAATTTTATTTATTTGACATGTTTAATTTTAAAAAGTTAATTTAACTTAGTTACCAAGCATAAAATATTTTTAATGAGTAATAATACTGTATTAAAAATACACCACATCAATAATATACAAAACAGAAGCTTTCTATTATGGAATCAAATGAAAAATTGTTGGACATAAAATTCATGTAATTTTATTTTTAAAATTTTGAGTGATATTGATTTGATTTGAAGAAATTTTAATTTTGCTATTTTTTTTATACAGTTCAATATTTTATTGAAATAATTTTTTTTTTTGCTGTATAAAACTGATTTAAAATATGGATAAACTGTATATTTGGTTGCTGGAAGTTTTTAAATTCACCTGTGCAAAATAAATGAAATGCAATATTTAATAATTAATTACAGTTTCATTAAAATTTAATAATTATTTTACAAATGACATTTTTTTTTTGAAAAATGAATTTCTTTTTTAATTAAGAAAACTTTATAAGAAATTTAATGAATAAACTGCAAGCTTTGCCTCTATTGGGTTTAAATTTAAATATTTTAATTTGCTATTTTATTTACTAAATCATTTTTTTCTTGGTGGCTAATTTTGTGGTTCACTTAAATAAAATTATGTTTAAAGATTGGTCCTCACTAAAAAAATTTATCTTTCCATTTGGATTTTTATATTTTAAAAATTCACCCATGGCTAGTAAAAATAATAAATAGAAGAAATTAATGTTATACATGTCAACAATAAATATTCATGCTTTTCTTGAAATTTTTTTTTTAAGGAAATCAATTTGGTAATTAATAAATTTTTTCAGAAGCATGGTTTTAAAAATGTTCTAACCTCCACATAGTTCTTTTTGTCCAAGTATATTTATTAAGGCAAGGCATAATTTAAAATACCCTAACAGTAATATATTTAGGCATAATTTCTTCAGATATTATTAATGAGCAAATTCGTTTTCAATAATTTAAATGTTATTATCCTACATGTTTATATTAGTTTTGATGTTAAATTATCCTACAAAAATAAATTAGTAGAATCATGTACATATTTAAAATATTGTAATGGAAAGTTTACCATATTGATGAAAAACAATATCCTTTTTGTTATGATGTCCTTTCTTAAAACAATAATTTGCCCTTTCTCTCAAATTTCTTGTTAATAATGTACACTATAAGTTTAAAACATTCTAAGTATATAGTGTAAAACTTACTATGTTATGTATAAGTAATGTAAATCAGAAAAGTATTATCAACACTATTTTCATTTTCCATAGTACACATATTGTTTGTTGATAAATATCATTATAACATAATTCATGAAAATAAATATCATTACAGGCTGAAAAAATGAGAAGCAATATAACCACAAAAAGAGCATAAATATGTTGACAAATAATTTAAAATCTAACAATTGAAGTTATTGACATAATTATTCACATTGTGCCAAACATCAAAGTTGCATTTGTGCATTAAATATGAGCATTTGAAGGTAATAGACATGGGAGCCATTCTGATTTCTATTTACTCCATTCTTTAGCAAATCAGTCAACCTAAGAATCAGTAAAAGATAAAGAAGTTTAAACTAAAAGAAAAGGGGAAAAAAATACAGGTAGCTTAAATAATTGACCCATGCAAATAAAGCCAGATCAGTTGCTAGCTTATAACAGAAGGAAAATAGGTTAAGTTTTTGACCAAGCAGACTCCTAAGCAACATGAAGTCTAAAATAAAAAATAGTTTTTTATAATTGGAAGCAAATCTTAAAGAGTTCAGAGGCAGCCTGTATTTCTTGCAGAACCATAGGTCCTGGTGTTAAACAGGGCAATATAATAGCTTTCACATGTCAGGTAGTTGTTCCCATTATTATTATGAATGAAACATTGCAATCTCCTAAACTGCTTGTATATATAATTAATAACTGACTTCTGATCATCTAAACTGCATATTACATGACCATAAACCAAATGAGAAATGGAAACAAAAAAAGGTAGGAATCATCTCCATGTATTGGGACTACATATTTGGTAAGGAAAAGTTTCAAAACTCATTATAAACTAAAATGGAAAAATAAATTAATGGTATTATTGTAGGTTAAATAATTATCAAAGGGAAATTTAACGAGCAGTTGAGAACTGAAATAGAAAGTATAATAAACTCAATACAAACCAGGCATCTTAGAACTGAAAGAAAATGGTATGAGTATCTCAGGTAATACAATTCACCAAAATTGATACATAAATTTTTCTAATTAAAACTGAAAGAGAAAGTATGATTTTCTGAGGCGATACAATTCACTTAAAATGTCAAATAAGATATTTTAAATTGAACAGAAAGAGAAACTTAGGCTTAGCAGGAATCAATATTCAAAATAAATTTGAACAATAATATTAACAAAAAATGTCAACAGACAGCAAAAGCACAATAAATAAATAAATAAAACCAGGCAGTCTTAAATACAAAAACAAAGTGTAGTAATGATTTATGAAATTTTTGATAGGGTAATAATTCAGTGCTTGCATTTGCCACTGTTTCAAAACAGAAAGTTGTTGCCAAATTAAATAACTTTTTCAAATAATATTCTTTTGGGATGATGATAAATATGAGAAACAATCGTAATTATTTTAAAAATAACTAAAGAAATCACATAATTCTTTTAGAAAGAAGAAATAGTTAAAAAAAATCTAAATCTATTGCATATTATCTGAAGGAGATACACTATGATGTTATACATGAAATTTAAAATAAAACTACATAAAATCAAAGCTGAACTTCAAAAAAATGGCTTCATGTTGCACAATCAGTATTTGTCAATTCTTTATACCAAATTTTATAGTATTGAGTCTTCCAATCTTTCTGTTATGCTGCTGACAAAAATAGCAAATTCTTCCATGGTTATTATAGATTGTGCATGCCCAATGAAAGCAAATTCATTTGAAACTTTAATTGTAAAAAATTTAAGGCAAATTTCCAAAAAACGGTTCTGTGGTGCACACCATCAGTATTCACTGATTCTTGGTACCGATTTTCATAATTTTCTAATCTTTCCATTATGCCGCTGACAAAAATATCAAATTCTTCTTTGTATAAATATAGTTCAGAAAAATGTTAAATTTTTTTTTTTTTCAAGTGTTCATGCATGTTAAAAATTTACCCAATTTCAAATTTAATGTATAATTTGTTTCTATTTTTCTTAAAACTCTTTCCTTATTTATTTTTTATATTTCTTCTTTAGAATAATGTGTTATATAATAATGTGTTTTTCCTATTCAAAATTATTTTTATGATAATGCAAAAAATATTACATTAATTTAAAATTATATTATGAAATTGTAAAATCATGAATTTTTTTTACTGCAAATTTTAAATAAAAATTTACTGAAATGTTTGTATTACCAGAGCATATGGAAATTTATCATTTTTTTTTAAAAAAATTATACAAAAGAAATGTGTTTTTTACTTGCATACACATAAAAAATAGTATTAAAATTTTCACTTGGTTATTATAATGTTTCTGTTTGCAATATTTCCTAATTTATATTAATATTGTATGAATAAAAAATCAAATAAAACTTCATGTCATATTTAAAATATGAGTTAATTACATTTAACAACTGAGAAATCTGATGAATGTGAAAAAAAAAAAATTTAGATTTTACTATGAATTTTTATTTAATCTCCACTCATTTGCAGAATACTTTGATAGCACTTTACTTTGTTTTTTTAAAAAACATTAAGACAGGTAATAATTTCCCCCTGTGCTTCGTATGATTTTAATTCTAACTCATAATATGAATTTGATTATTAGTTGTTTTCCTACAGTACATAAATTTTCATCAAATATTGTGTTTATGTTTCCATTCTCTAAAAGTTTATCTTACATACAAAAAAAAAAAAAAAAAAAAAAAAAAAAAAAAATATTAATAAAGAACTATAAAAATGATTATAGGAATATGAGCAAAAGTATTATACAGAAAAAAGATATACATAAATTTTTAAACTACTTTGTAGATTGTTACATTTATTTCATCAGAAGGATTATTTCAATGTGATATTTCTCAGTGTTGAACAATAATTTCTGGCAAAGAGTTATTGAATCACTTGTGATAATTGTTTGATTGATAACTTTTCCTTTATACATTAAAATACATTTTTTTAAATTAGAATTTTCCTATTTTTTAATCTTTCTCTTCCTAGAATTTTAATTTTTTTCTAAATATACTGAGAAAATATATAGTATCATAAAATTAGAAAAAGTTAGTGCAATACATTATTTAAATATTTATTGAAGTGATAGTAATTTAATTGCATTATTATTTTTTTAATAATTATTATTTTTCATTTAAAAGAAATTGGATTTCTTAATAGAAATAGAAATTTATGTATATTATTGTAATGATATGTGCAACTCCATTCAACCATGACTTGCTGTAATGGTTGAATGAAGACCTTCGACATTGTGTTTTCTTCTTATAATTATTGTTATGTTTTGGTTGTGTAATTTGAATATGATGAGAGATCAAACTACATATTTGATGAAAATTTTCTGAATTTCAGTTCACTGAATGGAAGAATTGATGTTGTTACTAACGTCTACCCGAATTGATTAAGGAACGCTTTGAAAGCAATGCTCTTTGTCTTGCTGCAGTAAGTAATCTGTTCAAAATATCACTTATGTATATTAAAGTTTAAAAAAGGAATCTTGTTTCACATTTTATTTAAAATAAAAATACTCTGCTCAGATTTTGTTCCTTTGAAATAAAAACTTTGATTTGTGAACATATACAATTTGTGATATTTTTTGGAAATATTATAATTTTAACATGTAAAACATATTTTTGCATAGTTCAAACCATTAGAATACTTTTAAATTTTGCTGACATAATTATCAATTACACATTTTAGCAAGTTAAAATATTTTAAATAATATGCCCATTTCCCTATTTATAAGTAAGTTTACTCTGCCAATGTTAAGTTGTTTACTATAAAAGTTATATACTATGTATTCAAATATAACTTGTTATTACAGTCTTAAAAATAGGTTTCCAGTATTGCATCTGAATATTTATGCAATAAAAATATGTGATGGGAAATGGATAAAATATCTTATTCAAAACTTTTCTTGTATAAATGTGTGCCATATTAAAACTTGATCCTATATTATTAGTTTAACTTTAATGTAATCTATTCATCAGAGCTTATAATACATAATTTTTGTAATATATGATTCAGGTATAACACAAATATGCAACCCAAATGAATACAAACAATGTTATGTGCCGAAAAATAAGAATAAATAAATGTTACTTTATTAAAAAATATTATTTTTTGTAATTCTTTTAAACTGCCTGCACCCCCTCCCAAACCCTGTCAAAAGGGAAACATTCTTGAATTCTTAAATAGGTTTCCCCCTCTTTTTTATCATCTGTTGAATAATTCCTTTACCTATTCAACTATTCTCAATTTATATTTTTAGTGTGTAAGTAATGAACGATAATTAAAATTATGAGATTTCTGAAAGGAATGAGATTTGTTTTTCTTAACTCCCAAAGCCTTTATTGCATTTAGATGCTGATGTAACGTCTTCCTTTAAGTTGCACCATTAATTTACCATGGTATTTACAGTCCATTGTTTTGATAATGTTTCTTGATGTATTCGATATCTCAAGAATAGCTGTATGTAATGTCCAAAAGCAATAATTTTTTAAAAAGTTCTGAATAAACTCCCTTTCTAGACTTCTGTACCATATGAACATTGTTCCAGGAACATGTAAATTTTTATTTTTGAATCATGATCTTAATTAATTTTAAGCATTTAACTTTTGGAGATTTAAGTTCTGTTTAGAAGAATTCACATTTTGTTTGTTCAAATGTTTGTGATGCACCTTTTACTACCTTAGCACTTTTAACAAGTATCAGTTTATTAGCTGCTCTACACAGTATCAGAATCTAATGGTAACTTTATTAATGCAGGAGATATTGGTGCTATATGGCAGGGGTGTAATAGCCAAAAGAATGGATTGATAGCCCTCCTCCCCATTCTGATTGCCTCTTACAAATGTCGTCTGTCACTAGATTCAATGGATCATTAACGATCACTATCAGTAAATAGGTCATCATTTATTGAATAAAAAAAAATTATTTTATTTTATTTTGTAAAAAATCTTGCCACTAATATAAAAGTATGAATCTGTGTTATTAGCATCTTGATGCTGTAAAATAGCAATTGTAAATTAATATAAATCTATAAATTTACAGAAAACCATCTTTATCTCATGATTCCATTTTTCTCTAGAAATGCCTTTTGAAAATGGCATTTTCACCAGATTAATTTGGTTGAGAAATGATAGGAACATAATCAACAATAATTAGATAATATTCATTAAAAGTAAAGTTTTCTGTGTTTTTAAGTTTTCCTTCGCATTCAGCAATTCATATTAAATAATGAAAATCTTATCCGGCCATATCTGAAATATTTTATCAAACAAGGGAGCTCATTGTTCCTATTTAAGAAGATGTTGTATGTGATAGGATAAAAAATGTCACCTTTACATTCAATTTATCAATTTTCTATAAAATGTTACTGTCTGCAAACTGTGTTTCTGTTGGGCAGTGTAGTGTAGTATCCATATTTTCCAATTTAATTATCCCATTTTTAAATATATATAACTCATTTCAATTTATTATATTGCATATTTTTTATTTTCCATGTTATAAAGTTTTCATAATTTTCGAAAACTTGATTAAAAATTTTAAATAAATTAGGCATATAATTAAATTTTAATCAATATTTAGAGCTCCTTCCTTTTCTACATCAAATCATTATCATTCTCCTTATCACCAAAGTGACAAAATGTTAGCATTAAGTTATTGATAACTTGCATGTTTTTAAAGTATGGAAAAACTTTTATTTTCTTTTAATTCACAAAAATTTAAAATTTTAGAAATTAGCATTTACAATTGATGAAACATTGAAGATATTTTTAAAATTCCACAGTTATCTTGTAAATTCATTAATTTCAGTTACTTTTTACTAAGAAAGTATATTTAGGTAAATTATGCACAGTAAATTACAAAATAAGAAAAATATTATAATGTCTGATATAAAGATAGCTTGCATAACAAAATGCTTATTTATAGGATATTGTGCAACATTCTGCACCTTTCCCTAGATTTAAAATCACTTAAAAGTTGCAATCCACTTGTAAAAAGAGTTCTAAAAGCTGCCAAGAAAAACCTTCTTAAAATTGTCTATTACTCATGTTGACATGTAAACTATGTCTCTCTCCTCCATGCTTTCAAATTCATAAATTTCTTTCCCAACCACTAATAGTATGCCAAATTGATTTTTATCAGTCAATTACGTGGTAATTGCTTTTAATTTTAGTTTAGAATTACAGTAAAGACCAGTAAAAGCACAACTAATGAATTTCACCATGGAATGTGGTTGAACCTCTTGTTGCAAACTTAAGACATAATGCACTGCACAAGTTAAAAGAAATTTCTCAGTAACATATCTAATAAAAAGTGTTGATAACACTTTTTTTAAGATACATGTCTTCTATTCTACTGTCATTTTTTAATGTGGTTGTGGTAGTCCAATAGTTATATTCTTGGATTCAGGACCAGCATTGTTTTTGTCGAGTCGGGGGTTAAAATCCTAGTGCACTTAAGACCAGCCATGTAGAGGAGATGATTCATGCTAAATCTAGTTGGGAACCTATGTTCTTCCATTGGCGTGTGGAAGTTTGGAGAGGCAGGTTTCGTCGTTATCACTTGACTCACATTCAAGATCATGAGGTCCGTTGCCAATGGCCCTTGCGTTTCTTTTCAGTTCAATATTAGTAAATAATTTCATTATATCATTAGGGAATTAAGAAAATTTTACTAACACATTTATATTAATATTGTTTGAGCAGTTTTTGCAGAGTAGTAGAAGGAAAATTCTTTACTTTTTGTCTTGAAAATGATATCTAAGGATTCAAAGCCAGCTATGACATCTTCTAGATTTAGATGTGCTGACAGTATAGTGAGGAGGAACACTGATAAATACATTTAATTAAAATAGTCTTCTTACCTTTCACACAACCTGAAATACAATGTAATGCACTAGACATTAATGAAAATGCTGGCAAAATCCAATTTTATGTTATAAGCATAAAAGACTAATGCAATAATGACTAAAAACATGTTTTGAGTTATGAAGTGTAACAGCAAAATAGTATATTTGAAAAAAAAATTCCATATCCATTCCAAAAGTATAATCCATAATGGAACATTTATTGAGGCAACTTCTTTTGCTCTTTTAGTATTCATTAAAAATACTATTTCGTTCAATTTTAAATGTTCTTTGAATATATGTATAACCTAGTCTTTCAATTTTTTAAAAAGAAATTTAGTGATTAATTGAAATAAGAAGAATATTGGTAGCTCTTGTTTGGATTATCCCATAAATAATCAGGAAAAAGATGTTTTTGATTTTTAATTCATAGTTCTCCAATAATACACATGAGATTGATTAGTTTCTAGTTGATTTCTTACAACAAAGAAAGATGGTGAGTTTTCCTGTATACTGTATACCAAAATGTCTTTTCATTCTTTCTTTCTTCAGTTCTTATTCAATTTCTGTACTAATATTTTTTGGTACTGAAAAATGATGATATAGAAAAAATTTGAAAATTTGTTTTATAGATATTTTCTCTTTCTTTTCATTCATAATAAGTAACCCAACCAAATATGTAAGGGTTTGTGAAATGAATGTATTCTTGAACTCCATGATGTAAAGAGCTGAAGGCTTTGTTTTATATTTCATAATTATTTTAAATGGTGTGTCAAATTTATGATAAATTATGAAGTATATGAGTACAATCTTTTGTTTTTGAATAAACAGCGAGACTGATTTATATCAGGGGGTTTGGTAAATATCTTGTTGTATTTGCTAGATATTTTAAAATCTGTATAATAGGGAACACATTATCTTTCACAACTGTGCTAGGTAATTATTAATAATTTGTTTTTTTATTGTACGTATTTCATCTTCTTTTGCATTATCTATAGTTTGAGTCAAGACCTCTAATTTTTGGGTACCAGTAAGATATTTTTAAATCAGCAAGCATATCACTTTCCTGAATAAATTTGTCAAGAAAACAACTTCAATTCACTGATTATTGGAAAAAAATGCGTGAAAGCAAATTCTCTTGAGTTCCACAGTATTTTAAATATAAAATAAGAAAGACATTGTTTTAAGTATGTTCTTAAAATCCTTAGATGTAAAGTAATATATTTTTAAATCTTTCTATAGATATTATAATGTTAATAGATACTGAAAGAGTCTAATCATTTATTTTTTAGGGAGATAAACATGATGGATTTTTTAAAATTTATTACATGTTATTTATTTCTCTTCATTTAATTTCTATTTATTCTTTTCCTTCCGGAAATTGTTTTCTAAAATAAGAATTGATATCAAAATTGCTGCACACATATTATTGATACATGTGATCATTTAGCATATTTTATTGTGTTATGCAAACATTTTTTCAAAAATTAGTAGAACTAAAAGCTGGTTCAAAAACAAAAACTTTTAATGGTATAATGAAATATTTTGTGTTTATTATTTTTCCTAAAAAAATATCAAAAACAGATTTTTAATTTTTTTTTTTTTTGAAGAACTAGAGAAATGTAATTGAATAAAACTGAAATACACTGAGAAATATTTTTGAAGTTAAGTGCAAAGATATGCAAAAACTTTTATCTTACTTCTGTTGATTTTATATTTTTTTTTGTTCACAAAGGCTTAAATAAATTGTGAAGGTATGTCTCTCATTGAGACTTTTATATTTTCCATTATTATAATTCTTGTATTTTTAGCAACTTTAATGGTTTTTAAAGATTCCTTCATTTATGACTTTGATGTGATTGTTTGAAACCTAATAATTTAAGTTTATATTAATGAATTATTTTTATTTTATTCACAGACTATTTCTCTGTATTTTATTGATGATGTGTAATTTTAATATTTGATGAGCCAAAAATATTGAACTTCAAGGAAATTTATTAGGAAAAGCTTAAAGAAAGTAAGGCTTTAATGAGGTTGAATTTACTTGGACACCAACAGTCAAACTGTCCATGCCCGGCTTTTTTTTTTTTTTAAAAAAAATTCAAGTCTACATTTATTGTTTAAAAGTGTCTTATTATTAAAAGTGTGTGCAAAGGGACATATGTACCCCCATGTTTTTTTCTCAAAATTGAAATATACCAAGATTAGTCTTTTATTATTCTACAGATTCTATTATAGATGTTTTACACACTTTAACAAAATACTTGTTTTTTCATCATGAAGAGAAAAAATTATCCCATCTAAACCAATTTCCAAGAAGGGAATTGAAAAGCCTTTGTTATCTCTGAAATAATGCCTCTGGTTCAGTGTTTGTAGATGAAGAGAAGAGGGGAGGGTGCATCCTTAAAAAAATGCACCCTCTAAAAATGCAAATTTTATTCTTGTGGTATCTTAATTATTTTTTTAAAATGATCTTTACTTTTTATATTTTTATAACTTGATTAAATTATATCAATTTTAGAACAGTTGCAAATGAGAGAGATAAAATTGATATAGCATATTATTTACTATTTACCAAGTGGTAATTCTAAACTAAAAATTACTTTTGTCATGACAATGATGATATGCACCCCCAAAATTATTTTTTGGTTACATCTTTAATTGGAATCTCATTCAAGTCCTGTTACACAAATTGAGTTTGTTTTGAACTTTTTCAATTTTGTTACAGATATATTCATTGGTACAATCATTAAATATAGTATAAAATGCTATTCATTTGTCTATCATAATATTTTTTTAACTGATCTCTTTGAAATAATATAACTACTTTATAGTATTTGTATTTTTTTCTCAAAAAAGTATACTTTCAAAATTTAGTAATAACTGATCAAGGTGCAACTTGGAACCTCTTCATTATCCCATGTGTATTTTTTTCTAACTTGTAATGAAATTACAAAACTATATTTATATTTTTTTAAAAAAGTAAAACAACAAACTTGACAAAAAAAGCACCAACAAAATATAGCTTTAAACACAACTTTAAAAGCATTATGATGAATGAATGCAATCAAAAATCAGAAAGAGGCTGATTTTTCTTAAGTAATATTGATGATATTCTTAAAAAGTTTGCAATTCAAGAACACTGCAGCTATAATTAAATTATATTAGTCTGCATTGTATTGCCAATCATATATTTAATTGTCTAATACTGTATACAATTTTTAATGCTTTAGGAAGTCTTTCACAACTACAATGTAATTATGAATAATGTCATTACACATACATATACCATTCAGCATTTTCTTTAGATCTCATACCAGTTTGAAAATTGCTAGAATATCTCCTATACTAACCTAGTTGTCAGACAAAATGAAGCAGTTTACGAACTGGAAAATTTTTGCTTTTGAAAATGTTAACAAAAAATATTTACCAAAACTTAATTAACAATTGAATTGAAAAATGAGATTTTAATTTGTAAATATTTTCAGTGAAAAAAAGCTGCTATACATCTTTGTTCTTGCCATCACTTTCCATATCGCTTGGAAGATATAGTGTATAAACACATTATCCCTTTTTCCACATAGAAAAGGCAATATGTAACTCTTTCACGAAATAGAGAAAACATTCCCCCCATTTTAAAATTGGTGATTTTCATATTTAATTATGACCTTATCTGCAATTTTTACACATAATGTCAAAGTAGAACATATACCTAATGCAATTACATAAACTCGAATGCTAAAAAAGAATGAAAAGAAAAAAAAAAGAACTCGCAAATCAATTGGTGCCAATGGTAAAACATTCCTGAGCTGTACTCAGTTATTTTTTTTTTTGCGTCACATAATATAATTACTGTGTTTTCTCATGTGTTTTACATTATTTAGTTAGTATAATTTTGTGCAATAATAAGATATATTTGAACAAATGATAAACAGACTAAAATAAGCAGTTACATACTCATATTTACTTTTATCAACCTTGTGGGCCTGTGAGGGTTAAGAAAGCAATACTTGAACATTATATCCGAGAACATCCAGAAATAAATAAAGTCAGTCATAAAATATTTGTTAATTGGTTCATTAGCCACATGAATTAATCTATTTTTATGAAGTTGTGTATGAGTATGGACACAGTTTTGAAAGAGCTCTGTGACAGAGAAGTGGATGAAATGAACATGAGGATTTCCTCCTATGTAAATCACATTTATTGTGGAAATAGTGGGCAATTAAAAAAATTTTCTGCTAACAGATATACAGAAGTGTTTGTTTGGTATAAAAAGATCTAAATGATCCTTAGCTTCTAGGAGCACCTAACAACAAATCATGTCACAAGTCAGAAGCTGCAAAAATGCTCTGTAAATAAAGGAAAATAAAAAGATAATTTTAAAAAAATGATTTTTCTCTCTGATCAACTAGATTTAATCAAGCTTTCGTTGAGGTGAACTTTTAGGATTTCCCTACAAATAATCTTTTTTTAGGGTAGGTAAATTCTTTAATTTTGCATCAACAATATTTTACTAAAATTTTATTTTTAAGAAAATGTTTTGACTTAGACTTTGTTTTCTTGTTCCTTTTTCATGAGGATTTTTTTTAGTCTTTATCTGCACTCTATGCTTTCATTCCATTCATCAGATGATTTTTGAGAGCACTAGTTACTACACCAGTTGCAATGTAAAATTCAAATTTTAACACAATAATCTTGAAAGTAGGGTAACATGGTGCTTTATTAGCCTTTTGGTACTTCTGTAAATGAAGGGCACAAATACATTGATAAAAATACTTACACAAATTTAGTTACCATTCTCAAGTTTAAATTTAAAAAACTTCTTTAGAAGTTGTAAATTGACATACATACAAATTTTTTGCAGTTCAGTCTGGATTAAAAAATTTCACTATTAAGCATGATAACATGAAAGGATATATACCTATGTCATTCATTAGTAGGTATAATATTTCAAGTTGTCATGCTTAAATGTAACATTCTCTAATCCAGACTGAAATACAAATGCTAGGTATGTAAAACAATTTACTATCTTTCTGCTTTGGAAGAAGAGCAGCTTTGTGAATGAAATTGCTTTTTTTTTTTAGTAAAATAGAATCAATTGCTTATATATTATTTACATTGCTTACAAGGAAATGTGAAAATCAAGTTTATTATTTTATTCTTATGTAATAGAAACGTTTATAGAAGTAAACCTTAATATTTAATAACCCTATGTATAATTATTAATAACTCTCAATTTCACTCCAAATGCAAAAAAAAAGTTAAATATTAATAATTCTGTAAAATAGTGATAAAGGAAAACAAAAATAAACAATAGAGAATTCTTAGAATTCTTTTAAATATTTTGTCTCTATATTAATTTTGAAATATAAATTTTTTTCATCATTCTTTTTTCCTTAAATCACATTAAAAATGTTTGCCAATTTTTACAAACGATTTAAACTTTCTTGTAGATTTGGTTATTCAAAGAATCAAAATAAAAGGTATTTAATAAAGGATTATTTTAGTTATAATCCTTGTTATTAATATGCTATGACATTAGAGTCACAAAATCAGAATACGAAAGAAACAAATGATTTAAATAAATAAAGTTATGCTTAGTGTAATAATTCTAAATCACACGTTTTAAAATTAATTCTTGAAGAAGGATATCATTGAAAAATGTGTTATCATTCACTCACAAAACCATAAGGAAGAAGATGATTTTGATTAAAATTGTGACAATGACCCCCCAAAAAAAAAAAAAAAAAAAAGACTTTTTCTTTTTAAACCTAAAGAGAGCTTTCTATTTCTTTTAGCATTTGAAGATGGGTATAGTTTTTTTCCTTTTTGTTGATGAAATAAATCTTCATTGTACACAACCCACAAAATGCCTTAAAAATATCTTAATTTTTGCTTTTAATGTTTTTTAAAATTTCTAAGAAATTTTATTCTCTTCTTACTGCTATAATATTTATTGAATTAACTGTTTTTAAAAAATGATAAAAATCCGGTTCGATGCTAATATATCAATAGTTTAAAATAGCTTTCAGTAACATTAATTATTCAGCTTTATTGAAAATGTTAGGCTTGTATTGGAATTTTTTATTGAAGAGATCGTAAAACTCTTGCATTTAAATTAAACGTGAGCAAATAATTTTTTTAATGGAACAATACTCTGTTCCATTAAAAGTAAGAATAATTAAAAACAATCTCTTTATATTTTATGAATCAAGAATAATATATATTAAGTTAAAGAGAATAAATTGAATAGAGAATTATCAATAAACCGTCGTCATTTAATAAAAACAACAAAAACAAATAATATTTCATTGAACATATGTTCTAGAAGAAAGATATTTGAAAAAAAAAAAAAAAAAAAAAAAAAAAAAAAAGTTACATTCACTTCCCTTTTTCACTTTCCAGTAATATTTAATACATATTCCTTAAAAATAAGGAACTAAAGACATTTTAAAATCAATGAATAAGTACAAAAAAAAAAAAATGTTTTATATTCAGTGCTAGAAAATTTTGAGCGTTAGAATTTCTTGTAATAGATCTTCTAATTTGCAAGTAAGACATTTGCATACAAACTGAATAAAAACTAATATCTATTCAGTTCTGAAGTTTAAGACACCGACATTTTACCCGTATTATTTGTTATTTACATCAGCGATTTTATGCTCATTAATATATGTTTGTACTGGATTACATTACTTTCTTTTTTAGAATGATGTTCACATTTAATACTGACTTAAATACTTTTATATTCTGATTATTTATGTATATTTTCCAATTTGAACATAAAACATATATTTTCCTGAAAAACATATATTTTCCCGATATATATAATACTTATATTTTCCTGAAAAACATATATTTTCCTGATATATAAACTGCTGTTTGTAGAAAATGCAACACCATGAAGGAATCATCAGAATCAAATGAAATTCGCAGCAAATGTCAATTATAGGATATTATGCAAATTAATAAAGTTTCAGAGCCATCGCGCGTGCGCGGCGCGCGCAGCGCCCTCTGAATTGATGCTGAAAGCGTATAAATAAAGTGCTGTAGCGGGACGTTGAAAAAAGTCTATGATTATTTGTTAGTGGCAAACGTTTAGTGAGACCTGAGTATGCCTCCACGACGGAAGAATAAGAAATTGAAGCAACTTACGGAGTTTGAACGAGGGAGGATAATCGGCCTTCGAGAAGGAGGATTTTCCTATCGCGCAATAGCAGCTCGTATGCAGCGGAACAGTTCCACAGTGATGCGAGTTTGGAAGCAGTGGACCGACGAGCACCGAACAACTCGAAAAACAGGCACTGGACGACAGAAGGTGACGTCAGAGCGCGATGATCGACACCTGCTCCGCATGGCGGTGAATGATCGCACAGCTTCCTCCAGGCAGCTGGCAGCACGTTGGTCTACTGCTACAGGTGTACAATTGTCGGCTTCGTCAATTCGTCGTCGTCTGCTGCGCCGTGGATTGCGTGCAAGGGTGCCTTTATACAGGATTCCCCTCACGGCGAATCATCGACGGCTGCGTCGGCAGTGGGCTCTTGAGCACAGAGACAGGCGAGCTGATTGGCACCAAGTTGTCTTTTCAGATGAATCACGCTTCAATTTGTGGACCCATGATGGCCGTGTTCGTGTTAGACGTTATGCCGGTCAACGCTGCCTTCCTGAGTGTATTATTGAACGACATAGTGGTCGAACACTCGGAGTTATGGTCTGGGGTGCGATTTCGTATCATGGACGATCCAATTTGATACGAATTGAGGGTAATCTCAATAGCAACAGGTACGTCCGTGAAGTGCTACAGCCCGAAGTCGTTCCTTTCCTTCAAGGCATCCCTGGAGCTATCTTTCAGCAGGATAATGCACGCCCACATGTTGCGCGGACTGTTCGAGACTTCTGTTCAGCACAACGCATGCAACTTCTTCCTTGGCCTGCTTATTCACCGGATATGTCGCCTATTGAGCACGTGTGGGATATGGTTGGTCGGCGTCTCGCTCGTGATCCGCGTCCTGCAGTTTCCAAAGACGAACTTTGGTTGCGCATACAAGCGATATGGAATTCTCTTCCTCAAGCAGATATTCAACATCTGTTTGACTCCATGCCACGTCGTATAGCAGCACTTATTGCAGCGCATGGTGGCTGCACCAAATACTGATTTCGGACGCTTAATTTGTTTCTTTTGTTTTGAAAATTTCATCATTTATTTGTATCAGTACAAGTCGTTTCTGCATTAAATTTCATTTGATTCTGATGATTCTTTCATGGTGTTGCATTTTCTACAAACAGCAGTATATATATAAAACATATTTTACTGAAAAACATATATTTTCCAATTTGTTTATGTATGTTTTGAAATATTTGCATTTAAGTGGTGTATTTTTTTTTACAAATATTCCATATGTTAAGATATTTAAAATTTTAAGTGTCATAAATTAATTTCAAACATTTATATATCTCACGTATTCATAGTACTTTCTAGATGTCAAACATGTTGTACAATGCACAGCATAAAACAAATAAAAAAATTATTTGACAAATCAATTTTAAACATCCATATTTGTAATTCGGCGATGAATCAGGAGACGAATGTTAGAGATAATGAGACGATTTAAAGAAAATTTCAAATGTCCGCATAAAATTACATAGAAATTCAAAAATTATAGTTATTGAATTCATTTGAATTGAAATATTTTCACTAAAAATTTGTTTTAATGGAAATAAATAGGATTTCATAAAAATAATTTGATAAATTGGAAAAAAAAATACATAATTTATTCTATTAGCTTAATGAAATTTTTTGTAGTACTGCTTGGCAAAGGAAACATGAAAGTATAATTTACATTCCATTTATTTATATATTTTGATTCTAATAACATCTGCAAAAATACCGATTTTTAATTTAAATTATCTGATCTGATTAATTTAAATTAGATTTTGCCCTCAAACAATTTTTTTTCTTTTAAATCTATTAATTAGGAATACAAATTTCTCTTTTAAATGTTTAAATAACATATTTAGATTTATGTTTTTTGTACAAATTTAATAGAAGAAACTAAAAAAAAAAAAAAAAAAATTAAAATTTTTATTTCGGATCAAAATTGACAAATCCGATATGGAAGAAATTTTAATCTCATGAACGCAACTAGAAAAGCAAAAAAGGAAAGTTGTTTTGATTTAAAACAAGTGAAATGAAATTATCGTGATGATAACAAAACAGAATAAATGAAATTATTGGGTTATAAATATTAGGAATAAAGTGATTTACATATTCTTGGGATACAGAACGGAACTTAAGAATTTTATGCCATAAGTGACAAAACGTAATAAGGTTATTTTAATTATGATGGGAAAACGGAAATATAAAATATATCGACATGAGTAACAAAGCGGAAATGAAGAATTTTATGCCATGAGGGCAAAACGGAATAAAGAAATTTTTATTTTGGTGAATTTATACCAAAATGAAAGTAAGGAAGCAATGGAGAAAAGGAAATATAAAATATATTGACTCGAATGGCAAAGCAGAACTACAGAATGATATACTACGAATGACAAAATGAAATATATTTTTGTAACGGCGAAACGGAAATGCAAAATTTATTAAAATGAGTGGCACAAAACGTGTGTCAAAAAAAAAAGAAATTTAAATTTTATGTAGCTTATTATCGTCTGTGGAGTTTATCAAAATTTGTAAATCTGTCTTTCGAATTAAAGAAATGTTTTTGTCAGCCATTTTTTAAAACCGTTCCCAGTTATTTAAAATTTGAATAGAATGTTCGTTCCGATTATAAAAGAGTAAGTGATTTTTTGGTAATTTATTTGGTAATTATTGTTAAACCAATTTTTGAACTTTGTTTATTAATAGTTCTGCAATAATATTTCTACTTAAATGTGAGTTAGCAAACGATTTATATATATGTGAAAATAAAAGTAAACGCATTTTTCACGAATTAATACTTTTTAAATGCAGCTGGATTCTAACCAGTTCGTTAAATGACATATGTAAAGTGGGAATATTTCAAGCTTGTAAAGGAACTATAAATTCAATTGGAATACTTATCTTTTAACCATTCTGTAAATAATATCAATTTTTTTTTGTTTGAGTAAAGATGTAATATTTATAGAGCTTTAATGCAAAAAAAATGCTTCAAGTAATAATTTGTCAAATGGAAAACCGAAGTGTTCGAATGAAAACGTTAAGTACATAAACTACAGTTACTGAATTTGAATTAAATGAAATTGAATAAATTAAAGTACTTTCAATATATATATATATATATATATACATACTTTCAATATATATATATATATATATACATATTTTCAATATATATATATATGTATATATATATATTGAAAGCATTAGATTCTTCTTTCATCTATATTAATAAAAGGCAGAATTTTCTATTTTTGTCGTCGGTGGCATAGCTGAACAATTACTAGATACATGGCCATGAAATTTGGTACGAAGAATCTACGAATATTTATAATTAAGGTAGGTAATTTCTGTTCATTTGGATGAACTGCTTCTATCAGTTTTTTTTTTTTTTTTTTGCTCATTAAAAAAACCATTCTTTCACCTGTCTTACATCCATTTAGATTCCTTGAACATCCATTAGATTCCGTACATCCATTTAGATTCCTTGATATTCTAATGAATTTAACAATTTAAAATTATGATACATTATTACTTTATACATTTTAGGAAAATCAAATTGATTGAATTTTAGACAAAAAAAAAAAAAAAAAAATCTCGTTTTTAATTAAATTTGGCATCAAAAATCAAATTGGTTGAATTTTAGATGAAAAAAAATCTCATTTTTAATTAAACTTGTGCTAAATAGAACATTTTCTGACTTTATCAAGAGATAGTGAAAATAAAGTATGTTTGATAGTTTCTCAATACGATGGCCGCGTTAGCTTACTGGCCATGGTCATGGACTCGTGTCCGGTGGTTTCCCTCGAGTCGGGTGTTCAAGCCTTGTGCTACTAAAGACCCGCCGTGTAGCCGGGGCTGATGCACGTCAAATCTGTCAAGGCTCAAAGTCCTCGCGTTAGAATGGTGTGGTAGTTAGGATATAGGTGTGTGTGTTCCAGCTCAGAAGTCGTCCTCATCACTTAACCGAGGTTCAAAATTAAGAGGTCCGTCGCCAATTGTCCTCTTGATGCTTCTAGTACGACTTTAATAAAACCAAAACCAATCCAAAAAATTTCTCAATGCGAGTAATTTTTATATATTTACAAATATATTCAAAATAAATAATATAATTTAAGTAAATATTAGTGAAAATAGAGAATTTGTAATAATTTTTATATCGAATAGTGTATTGTGAATTTTAGGCAAAAACATTTAATATTTTTATGAAAAAAAAAATTAATGGACAATTCCGCTTCTAAGGCGATCTATAACAGCTTGCACTCTTGCTAAAACACACAAAATAATATACAAATAAATTTTAATTTGCGGAATGTCCGCAATAATTAAATTGGAAGTACATAAAATTGTTTATTTTCTAGGTTTTTAGTAAAAGGTACGTGTGAAATATCTTAAACATTTAAATTTGTATTCCACTCTTATTTGATTTCCTAATACACAATAATAAGTATCAAATTAAAGAGGAAATTTTCATAAAAAATTCTTTTTAAATCATTTTTAGATTTGATCTAATTCATCAATATTTAATATCAATATAATTGATTTTTGCATAAATATATATATAAACTTTCTGTAACAAAACATTTTCAAGTTAATCTTTCATTATAAGCCCTAAAATGCATTTTGACAAAAAATAATCTTTGAAAGAATTTTAAATGCATAACCATAATTTTTATTCATTGTTATGTTCATCATATAAATGCTTTTTACGCTTTCTAAATAATACCTAGTAAAAATGCTTATAAATTTATAAGTAAAATAAAATAGCTTGAAAAAAAAGTACAATCAAATGGAAAACAGTTAATTTTTTGATTCCATTTGGTTGTGGAAATTGATTAAGAAAGGTACATAATAACTTAGTATTTACCGGTCGGAGCAACCCGTTTCATTTCGAAAAAGTTTTCCCTAATCATAACTATTTCTCAACCTGCTTCGGTACGAGGGTCATTTAATGTCCTTCGAAAAAGATAGAAAAATAAATGATTTTAGGTAGATTTTTTTTTTTATTTTTCAACCTAATTTCCTTTTAGCTCTATATGCTTTTCCAAAAATTTTCTACTTTTTGTAAGCCATGTAAAATTTTGGAATTGGAAGGTCCTCAAAATAGGCTTCTGAGCGATGACCTTTTCGTTCGACATCAACCACTGTCCGCTGAGCCATTTTTGTAATGTTTAGAAGTAAAAAAAAATGCCACTTGGGGTCAAATCAGATGAATATGGTGGATGTTGTAATAATTCGAATTTTAATTCCACGATTTTTAGCCATTGAAACTACACAGGTGTGTACCTGTGCTTTGTCTTGAAGGAAGATGATCTTTTTCTTTTTCAGATGAGGACATTTTTTCTTGATTTCTTCGTTTAACCAATGCAATAACGACGCATAATACTCTCCAGTTAATGTTTTTTCTTGCTCGCGGTGTAGATTATTCCGCGTGCGTTTCAAAAAACTGTGACTACCCCCTTTGCTAGCCGATTTCACCGTCGTAGCTTCCTTCGGATCCCTTTCGCCTTCAAAACCCCGCTGTTTTGACTGTTCCTTTAACTCTGGAGTGTTGTAGAGTATCCACATTTCGTTCGATGTTATGTATCGACGCAGAAACTTGTCAGGATTTCGATGAAAAGTCTACCGCTCCATTGCGTTTATTTTCCACTTGACAGCAAACACTATACCCATCTGGCTCAATTTTTTTTCACACCCAATGTTTCATGTAAAATTAAAAACACTACTTTTGCTATATGCCAGTGGCCTTATCTATTTAGCGCACTCTGATTCGTCGATTACTCAGAACCATATTGCTGAATTTGTCTATGATTCCGAAATGAAGTCACTTCCATTAGACGTCCCGAACGATGTTCGTCTTTAGTGAATATAAGGCCGCGTTTAAATTAATTAACCTAATTGTAAGCCATTGCAAAACAAAGGAGCAGATGTGCCATGAACTTCATCCAAATCGGCTTTGATATCTTTCGGCATAAAACTTTTTAAGTGTCAGTGTTTAATCATCACTCGAAATTTACTTTTTTCCATTTTTCTAAATAAACGTAAGTTTCTTTGTTCACTTAACAATAAAAATGAAACCATCTAATGGAATAACGGTGACTTAGATATCTGTCCAATAGGTCATGGCGCTTAATAAAAACAAACAATTTTCAATGCTACCAGCGCCATCTTTTGAAAGACCCTTGCAGGTCTACTAGATAACTTACCAAAACAGGTCTTGTTTCAATACCGATTATCCAAGCCTTTTACTTGCCTGCAGAAACAGCTTGTTCATCAGTTTTTTTTTTTTTAATCTTTCACTCAGTTTTTTCAGAGCAGTTAGATCTCGTTCTTATGGGTTTCTGGCTACAGTGAGCGCTATTTTTGGCTCGTCTGTGCTCTCGTCCGTTAATAGCTCTATTTGGGGAATTATGTGAGAGGAATATAGATGTATATTTCTAGCTCTGTTCATCGATAGGGAGATTCGGCAGCTGGTGGACGGATTGTTTCGGCGAATTATGGTATAATATATTTTGCAAGTCTTAAAATTATTTTTTAGATTCACCCTTTGTAACTATTATTGTTAAACACTAATATATATGTAAATGTGATTTATTTATGTAACTGTGGTTATATATATATTATGATTTAGTTTTTATTGAATTAATGACAAACTTTTACTATTGACTATGAACTGATATTTTAAATTTTCAATCACAGTCAATGGACGAGGATGACTTATCAAAAAAAAAAAAAAAAATCTCCACTGTCTTCATTTTTGCTTCAGGTTATGCGAAATAAACTTTAGATGTGAATA
The DNA here is from genome assembly GCA_019974015.1 of Nephila pilipes. NCBI lineage: Eukaryota > Metazoa > Arthropoda > Arachnida > Araneae > Nephilidae > Nephila > Nephila pilipes. Next base: position 53,262 of record BMAW01111105.1, on the reverse strand, counting down.
TGAATAAAGCGAAATTTATTACGATTAAAAACCACTTCCTTGTATGTTACTGATACGTTCATAGATGGCAGCTCTGCAGTATCGTACATTTAAATTAAGCTGTGTGGTATGCTCAAATTCTCGAAAGATTTTGCCCTGAAAGTCTAAAATGAATTCAGAATCTTCACACTATCGCAATCAATCAAGGAAAAACTGTTTTTCTTTTTCGCACATCACATCTAATAGTCTGATTATATTTTTGTCGAAGAAGCAAATGATAGCTTGATGTACAGTTAATTATTACGATCTAATTAATTAATTTCTAAATCTGAAATCTATGAAGGAATAAAATATTGTAAAATAGACTTAAATTAATAACGTGATTTCGAGGTGTCTCATGTTTGAAAATGATAAGAATTTTATGACAAGCAATATATATATCATGCTGAAGTGCGTAATGATTTTAATGTTCCTCTCTATGTTGTACTAAAAATCATGTTCTATTAGCGGATTTTGAATTCTTTTGGGAAATATGTTTTTAATGTTTTTCTGTTGATTTACGAATATCGAATTAAAAAAAAAACGACATTCGCTGAATACCTTATTAAACGCTCTAGAAATGTTTCTTATAATTATTAGTTCGTGTCGCCATCTGTGTAGAATAAAAGAATATAAAGCTTTTGGTGCAGGTTAAAATGTATCCCTTTCTATCATACAAAAATTATTTAGTTTCTTTATGATTAAAAATTTTCAAGTTGTTCAGATAAAAATTAAAATAACATGTAAGAATTTTAAAAACGACCGGATTTACTTTTCGTTATGATTTCATGCACTTATATATATGTGTGTATTTATTGTGTGTGATGCAGGTATAGTTTTATGATACGTTTGTCAGATGAAGTTACAGCATGTCTGTAACTAACATTAAGAAAGCTTAATTTCATTTTATAAAACAGAATATTTTTTCTCTTTTTCTTTTCTAAATTTTATGACAGTATTTAGGAGTTCCTAAGTAAAAGTTAAAACGCAGAAAGTTGACATCCATTTTATTATACACCATACGCATAATTCCACACGAAATTCATAACAAAACACGTTGTTGATATTCATTAAAAAAATGTAGCATTTCTCATTGTTAAATATTTGATTCAAAAGCAACATAACATTTATGTCCGAGTACTATAATATTCATCCAAATCAATACATGATATAAAATTTCTCAATTAAGTATGATAATAAATGAGCAACATGTTTTATTTGTTTCAAAAGTATATGAAATCAAAAACATTTCTGATAATATTCATTTTTAAATCTCCACCACACATATCAAAATAAAATATTGTTATAGTCATTTTCTAAATAAAGCACAAATATTAAATATTTAATCATTTTCATTTATATATCACACATTATCAAATTTCTTGTGTGTTCATTTTATTTACTTTATAACTGTGAGGTTTCACTTTAAGTATTCCAAAAATGTTATATTAAAAAAGTTCTTATAAACATTATCATTAATATTTTATCATTATATGCAGGAATTACATTTTACCACACACATCAAAATAAAAAGCTGTTGTAGTCATTTTCCAAATATTGCAAAAACTTTTGAAATCAAATAGAGAACTTATTAAAAAAAAAAAAAAAAAAACATGGGCCGCGGTAGCCTAGTAGTCAAGGTTTCGGATTTGTGACCGGCGGTTTTCGTTCAGTCTCGGGTTCGATCCTTGGCCGCCAAAGACCCTCCGTGTAGCCGGGGCTGATGCACTTTAAATATGCCCGGGCCCAAAGTCCTCCCATTGATATGGATGTTAAGAGAAGAGGGTGTCAGCTCAGGTGTCGTCCTCATCACTTGACCAAGTAACAAAATTACAAGGTCCGTCGCCAAAAGCCCTCGTTTTTCTTCCAGTGTGACGTAAAAAAACCAAAACCAAAAATCGCTTTCATTGATAAAGCAGAAAATTAATAATTGCTACTTGATAAATTTGAAGATGTCAAAAGCGTTGCTTCTGCACTCGTAGTCAAAGCGAAAGAGAGGAAAATTTCCTTGCTTAAAATTTATATGAAGGGTTTTCTTAAGATCATGTGGTATTAGGCGGATGGACTTTAGCTGCAAACAGAAAGTCTGGTAGGAATTACACCTATAGATTTGAATCCATGGGAAAAGCTGACTTAACAGATTTTAAGAGCGAGTGATTGCGTATGTTAAAAACTGAATTGGAATAGTATCAGACAATAAGAATGAATTTCTTACTGTCAAAGTTGAAGTATAGGAAAAAATTAGCAAATTTATGTATATATATATATAGTTAAAACTATTTCTTCATACATACACAATACTTCCTTTACTCTTACTTTTTGTTAATAATCATCCGCTTATAGTGTTTCCGTTGTCCTGAGAAAAAAAAAGAAATCAGGTTCTATAAAAAACAATAATTTATTTACAATCCTTACTTACGAGTATCATCTCGCTCGCTTACATCAGCTCCGCTCGGATACTCGGTTAGATCTCAGCGCATCGTGTGGCTTGCGGGTTAGAGCCTTGGCCACTAAAGACCCGCCGTGTAGCTGGGGCTGATGCATGCTAAATTGCCGGGGCCTAAAGTTCTCCAGAAGGCGTGGTGTGGAAGTTAGGAGAGGGAGTGCCAGCTCAGGTGTCTCCTCATCACTGGACCGAGGTTCAAAATAACGAAGTCCGTCGATAATAGCCCTCGTGTTGCTTCTAGTGCGACGTTAATAAAAACTAAACTAAAGGATCTTGTGGCATCTTACACTCACCGCTTTACAAAAGGAATGGCCTTTACAGGCGGGCTTTAAGCAAGCACGGGAGATAACAATATATATATATATATATATTCTAATTTTTCCTATTCTTTCATACTTTAGGAATCAATTAGAATTAATTATTAATTAAATAAAGAGAAAGTTCAAATTTCATTTTTATTTATTCATCACTGAGAGAGATAGACAACATAATTATATGGCTGGAGTAACTCCACCGCTATTGCAATAAAAATAGGCAAGAGCAGGGCTGCGTAGAATCGTAAGCGTATTACAGCATACAAAGGGCGAATTATAGGTAGGGATATTTGGGGACTTTCTTTCAGTCACGTGGACTACGTGGTACAAGATGAGCGGATCCTGAGGGAAATTTCCTGACGTCTGCTAGTCTAGAAGGATTATTTCTGACAGCTTTATGACTATGGGAAAACGCATTAAACAAATTTTAGGAAAATTCTCCTGCAACTCGACACACCAGGAGCGTGTGACATAATAAATAAAAGGTAATCTGATTTTGGGTCAGGAAATAGAAATAAATTTTTTACTTTTGAATTTTGAAGTAGAGAATAGTAAAAATGATAGGAAATCAAATTAGTTTTATGAGAAATTATTACAATATATATATATATATATATATATATATTGTAATATATATATATTTTATATATATATATTTTTTATATATATATAAATTACATTCGCTATCATATATATATATATATATAAACATGTTTTTTGTACTTTTTTTTAATCCTTTAAAATATTTTTTGTGTTTTGTATACATGGAGAATAATTTTTTAAAAAAGCAAAAGAATGTATAAATTGTAATACTTTGATTCTCTTTGCTCTGCAAATATTCAATTACATTCGCTATCGATACAATCTAAAATAATTCTACATTGAATGCTATTTTTGAAGATCTTTAAATTCTTTAATGCATAGAAATATTGTGTTGAGCTTTATTTGCTGCCATAAGTGAGCGATGAATTCGAGATTATTATATGGAAAATGAATAAATAGAAATAGGAATTTTTCGCTCAAAAATTCACAGCCATGAATAAATCAAACGTTTAAAATATTGTAAAAATATATTCTAATAAAATTATCAGTTTAGGATAATTTAAAAAGAAGGGAAAAGAAATATTTTGGTTTCTTCATCTCAAAGTATTCATTGACTGTTTTCTATCGACTTACCTCAGATTATTAAGGTTTCGCCGTATGTTACTTTCTGTTCAATTTCGGAAGTTCTAGTATTGATTTTCAGTTACGTAACAGGCGGCATGCAATGAAATGTTATCAGCTCTTTCAAGAGGACTATCATTTGACTTCTGATCCATAAACTTTTCAGCATCATTAGGCCAGAAAGATTTACATCACTACTCAGCTTCCGTTATCGGCTGTGAAAACACATGTGATGAATTCTAAGTTGTTTACTATAAGAATATTTATCTCCTTTTTTCGATTGATTCTAAATTATTATTCCACAGTGTTTGTATCGTTAACTATCATCCCATCCGATCAATTCTAAATATGAAACCGAAAATGTTTTTCTGAATCCTAGAATGTTTTCTATGCTTTGCCTTTTTTCAATTTCAACTAAAAGTTCTTTTGCTTAAAAGCTATTTGATTCAATGAATTTGAGTATACTTTGTATGTGTGTGTGTGTAGTAGACATTTATTAGTTTTACAAGTTTAGTTATTATTTGTAAAACATTTAATAGCATTTAAAAGTTAAACTGAAGTTTTCTAAGAAATCCATCTCTTTCATTTACAGTTAAAAATATTAAGAAATGCACCAGCGTATTAAAATAAAATGCATTAAAATCGTAAATGTTTCATCCTATTTTTTAAATTGATAACATTGCGTATTTATTTATTTTGAAAATAAAATAATATTTATTTCTTTGAAATCAAAAATATAATATCTAACACTATTTAAATGAATGTGGTCTGAGAAGTTTCCAACCTCAATGTGAAGATGACAGCACTTGTCAATATAATCTTGGGAATGTGGTAGTGTGTCTTTTGACAGATACTCACCAAAATTTCAGCCATTTTGGACTCGCAATTGCTGTTCGACAATCGTTTGAGCAAGTCGATGTGAGTGTTTTTGTGAAAACGAAAAAAAAAAAAAAAAAAAAAAAAAAAAAAAAAATCGAGTATCAAGCTATCATTCAAATTTGTTTTTGAAAGGCAATACGCTTACACAAATCAAAGGTGAGTTGAACGTTGTGTACCGGGACTCCGCACCATCATTTACCACCATGAAATTTTTGGCAGCTAAATTAAAACATGGCCGTACCAGCTTTTGAAACGATGACCGTTCGGGACGTCCAAACTATTCAACCACGACGATAACGTCGCTAAAGTTAACCAAATGATGTTTGAAGACCGTCGAATCAAAGAGTGAGAGATAGCAGAGGCTATATGAATATGTCCAAAGAAAGTGTTTGTCGCATATTGAATTAAGATTTAGGCTTGAGAAAGCTGTACGCCCGTTGAGTACCGCGTTTGCTCACATTAGACCAAACACGTATTCGATTGAGCATTTCCAACACTCTGTTGGCACAGGTTAGGCGCAATATTTCAGAGTTTTAGCGCCTATTAATTATTGTAGATGAAACATGGATACACCATTATACGCCAGAAGCAAAAATATGCCCAAAACAGTGGAGTACGAAAGGGGAATCGACTAAAAAATAAATAAATCAAAGACTGTTTTTTTGGCTGATGGTGATTGTTTTTTGGGATAGTCAGGGAGTTATCTTTATCTAATATCTTCAAACAGAAAAAAAACATTGCAGGCTTTTGCATACAAGGGAGTTCTACTTCAACAAAAATAATATTTCAAAGTACTTGTTTAAAGAAAATATAAAGAGTTTTATGCTGTTTGTGTAATATATTATATATATATATATATATATATACAAATATACAAAAATGGTTAAGAAAGAGATCAAGTACCCAAGAGAAAAATAATACTTGGAAAATAAAAATATCAAGAAGATAAAATTTAAATCATGAATTAGTACAAACCGAGACATGAAAAACAATGAAAGTAAATGACAGATTAACTATAAGAAAAATGAAAAATAATATTTATAATTTTTGAATTTGGCTTTTGACAGATGGTTAAACATGTTTCAAAGGCCAGCAATACCAATAAGAAAATGTTAATAATCCATATGAAAATTACATAAATTCACACACACATGCACTCACGCACAACTTAAAATTTACACTAAAGGGCATTATAAATTAGGAATTTTGAAGTAGTATTACTTTTATTTGTTCATTTAATTGTCAATGGGAAAAACTTGTAATTTCTGTTTGAATACATTTCAATTTTAAATGAAGTTCATCATTTTTCAACAATTTTTGATTGAATACCGTTCGCTTTTAAGTAAAGTTCATCAATTTTATCGTCGATTAGAAAAGACCATATTTTTTTGTGCAGATTTCTCTCAGAAAAAAAAGTATGCATAATGTTTGCAGCCTGTTTCACTTCAGAGACTGAAAGCATGACATTTCACATTCTTTTTCTGACGATAAGAAATAATCTTTGTCCGCAACCGCAAAGATGTTTCTTTTAACTTAGGCTATGATGTCATCGTTTATAGGTATGTTTGAAGAACACAACTCACCGTGATACATTTCTAAGGTTTCAATTTCATGTTTTGAACAAGAAATTTGTTCCATGCTTTCCAGTTACGAAGCAATCGGTAAGTTTTAGTCTTCGTCTCGTCCGTAATGCTTTCTCTAATATATTTCTTGAAATATCAGCTTGTTGAAGGCAGTTTCAGAGTGTTGCAGCTGTGACTTGTCTGCAAGACTTTTCCAGTGAAAGGATTACTTCCAAAAGAGATGTGTTATATTCCCTATTCGTAACTTAGCAAATAAACAGAACTAATTGAATTCTGGAGTATGATTTCTGGCTGCGAATCGTAATCTGATCCATTGATTACAGCACACAAGTTGTACTGGGAGGAGAAAAAAAACTTGAATGCATTTAAGATTTTTTCAAGGGGTGTGGGCAGTGTAATTGTCTACCAAGAGTACAAACTTTGTTTTCACAAATTCTTTGTCCCATTGACGAAAATCTTGAAACAAATCAGCAGTCATCTGAGCGTTTCGATTAGCTTTGCAGTTTACAGGTAACTTTTTGGTATTCTTAAAGCATTTAAGATTTTGAGAATTGCTTATCGTAGTTAATTTTCTTTTTTCAGATCCATCTATATTTGTACACATGAGAATGATTGATAGTTACTATAATTCTCGACACCTTTCGTCAGTGTACTTTTCCTTTTAAATTACAAAGTTTGATTTTTTGAGTTATATTGTGAAGCAATCCATCTTTATCAGTGTTAAAAATGTGTTTCTCTCTATAATCTCGGATTACATTGGATCACATTTGAGTCTTTCATTTTTACACATCCGATACTGAAACTTTAATAGCTTCACCTAAAACTTAGCACATGAAATATTGTTTCGTTTTTTTTTAAAACCTGTCCAGCCTGCGGTTAGAGCGTGTGAAAACTTTTCTTCAAAACTTTCAACAAACTCACTTGCTTTGTTTTGCTGCTTCACTTCTGTCACAAAAAGATTTCTATTCCACTAAATGTTGAATCATTTTAAATGATCTACACTTTCTTTTTCATTTCTTCGCTCTATCGATAAGAAAAAAATATTTTGATAAGAAAAAATCTTTCCATATTCACGATTGATTGGCTCCACCTTCAACAAGTTTGATTAATTTAATTTTTAATAAACGCTGGTTTTCTAAGGGCAACTGGAGCGCAAAGCACTTCCCTAGCCCGAATCATATTTTACTGTGATGGTTTTTGGAAGAAATGGAAGCTTGCTGAAATGAATGTTTAGCTTTAAGCTTGCTGAAATAAATGTTTGAGAGGTTGAATAACTATTGGATGGAGCAGAGAGAGCATTGTGTAACTATTGGTTACTACAGATCGGGGCTAAAGTGAAGGTTGAAGACTTGCTTAGATGAATTTCAAGTGGAAGTAGAGTTATTATAGAGAAGCCCTTCTATTGGTTGGAGGAGAATAGTAGTTTTCACTGCTATTGGTTTTTCAGAAGAATTCCTATACAGATTTAAGTAAAATAGGAAAAGCAAATGCGGTTTGAAAGAGAAATGCTTGCATTGAAAGATAAAATTTTTGTACAAAATATGTTCAAAGATTTTAACGTTTAAAAATTAAAATATTTAAAAAGAGATGAAGGAGCTTCGTGCGAATCTAATAAGATTTCCTGGGTCCTTTCATGTTAAGAATAGATGAAATAGATTTCTAGATTTTTTTGATGGTAATGTTATCTAAATCCCTTAAACAATTAAGTATGCCATTAAATTCCATCATCACTCACTAGTATTCATTTTTTTTTGATTGATTGTCTAAAGACTTTTAAATTTTAAAGAAGGCTTAAACTGCTTCAATATTCTGCATATGATTATCATTGTTGCATTTGTTTAATAATTGTTTTTATTTTATTTTAACCATTTAGGGAAATAAAGCAGTTGTTCTGTATTAAAGTTAAACAAATGTGGAAAAATAAAAGAGATGATTGTAACTTAATTATGAAATTCACTTTGGAGGAGTATTTACGCAATGACACGTTAGAACGCGAATTCTATTTGGGTATTTCGGCTATTATAAAAGAGTAAGGCGTAAGCTTTTTCAGTTAGGTATATACTCCAATATTTTGACTCCTAAGAAAATCTTGCTGATGTACTAAAAATATTTGTATTGAAATGATGCATTCTTAAGTAATATTTGCTTCTTTGGAATCAGTCATTTTTTCGTGTACACGTTATACATTTTAATATTTATTCCACACAAATTCATAGAATACGAAATCACGAATAGAATTTCTTCTTATGATGAAAACTAGAATAATTATAGAATTCTTCCAGATTTTACAAGATTATTGAAAAAAGTATTTATATCACAACCATAATGAAGATTATTAGTATTTTGCTGAATTTTCGTATATTAAAATGCACTGCAATTTAATGACATGTTCTGTATTTATTGTAGTATATGAGTGTGTAAGAATTGATATGTATAACGTCTTCCTACACTAAATGACAACACAAATGAGACCACTGTTATGTAACTCATTGCGCGGAGATAATTTCCTGTCTTTAGATGCAGGATGCGGTCATGGTAATGGGACCCGCGATAGGTAGTGGTCGGAAATTCGTTCAATATGTTTAGAATAATCATAATTTAAATCAGCTCGTAAATACTGTACACATCCTATTTTGTAACGTAATTAAATATCTCTATCCAAAATCCACCTCTTTTCTTGGACTCGAAAAATACCTAGCCACTAAGAAAATGAACCATTAATCCCTATTTGTAGCAGAATTCTCCTTTGTCCCACTCTCTCTGAGCACGCACGCACACACATATATTGTGGAACTTATATTTTTCCTTGAAATTTCTATGATGCTATTCTTGTTATTGTAAAGTTGCGTTATGGAGAAAATTTACAGCGGAATATTTTGATGCACAGTACATTTATACAGAATTTTTGCTCCAATATGTTGATCTTTTTTTGCCCATTTTTGTTAACTCTGTTTCTCTTAAGCATAGATAAAAATAAATTAGCATATATAAAAATATATACTTCATATACTTAGACAACTTTCTAACATTTTCGGGTGTTATGTTTCATAAGTGCTATCTGTTAGTAAAAGCAATTACATTTTATACTAGCATTCCAACTCAAAATTTGTGTTTGATTTAAAACTAAAACATATGACATGGTTTCTATTAAACCATTTGTTATGGTTGTTCAAAGCACTCTAACTGAGGAAGATTCATTTTATCATTTTTTTCTTGAGAATAAGAATGAATGATGCGTAACTGTGCATAACTATTTTCACATTAAATTTGTTTAATGGATTCTCATTTTCATTTAAAATTTTGACACGTTCCATTTCTTTTCGACAGTTTTGAATGTTTGCGAATATTTAGCAAACACTCGTCGAGTTCCATGTTTGACGCATGCAAACGGTTTGTATTCACTTTCACAGAAACCACCTTGTTTTCACAGAGAAGAGAAAATGCGTGTCAACACGCTCTTCCAACTTTTGATTTTTATATCAACAATCGGAAACTTTAGTCTAAAAGTTTATTTCCCTTCCGAAACTAAAATAAAAAAAAAAAAAGTATTTACGCGCTAACTTTTAGTCTGTGTGACTCTAGGCCCCGTATGTCGTGACCCGAACGAAACCTTCATCACGCAATACTTCAGCACAAAATATTTCATTTTCGATCGAAGCTGCGGCTGAGTTACACCAAAGAGTCACGCGCCCAGAAAGATGAATTACAACCCTATCACATTACACCTAATAAAGTTAACTGGCTGGGGTGCACAGTGTGTCTTGTAACAACGAAAAGTCATTTGTAAAGCTACTCCAGATAAACCCAAATTAACCGCCAACACTCCAATTACATCTTTATGGAAACCACGTCTCATTGGTTGAAGGTAGTGTTGGAACACGAAACCGAATGCCCAGCAAATATGAGTTATAGAGCGTCGAAGAGCAAAGAGCCCTCTACCGTCTCGTAGGAAATTCGCTAATGGGGCCATAAATTTTACTTGGGTTTGTTAAGAAAGATTTAATGTCATCGCTTTGTTTGGGTGTAAAACTGCTGTAAAGAGTTAGATTAGCTTGCTTACTGAGTAGATATGTGATGAATAATGCTTTGTGTGTGAATCGCACTGACGTTGTTCAAACATTTTTAACAACGGTTTTCTTGAAGGATGTAGCATGCATGATACATTACCAAATGTATTTGCTTGGCAGCGAGTGATTAGACACATTTTTGATACAAGGTTTTGTTTTCGTTTGAACAACGTAACAAAATGTAAACAAAGTTATACATTAAAATGTAATAGAAGAAAAAAAATTTAGACTTAAAAATTAGCAATTCTCCTTATCTAACAGTATAGGAAAGAGTGAAAAACGTTTCTAAAAAATGATTAATTGTTGTTTGCAAAACTCATATTCAACAATCCTTGTAAGAGGGGTTAAGTATGGAGGTAATTAGTATAATTTTTTTTTATTAGAACTCTTCAAATGCTTTATAGATATTTTAATATCAGACACTGATGCTTAGGTACTATTTCATATAAATGAAATGCTAGTTTATTGAAAAGCTATAAAAACTAATATTAAGGAATCTAAGAAACAAATGTTGTCTTCTCTTTAATATTGTGCTTCCCTTTTTTTATAATACGGCTGTATTTTGTTTAAATTTTAGAGTATCACTATGCATCTAATTTTCATTTTATTCGAACTTTTGATGAAATTTTCATATTTGAATTTTCTAAATATTTTGAAATAATATCAAATTGACTGTAGGAAATGGACGAAATAAATTGCTTTTAGACATTTTGCATAATATCTTATAAAACTTATCTGTTTCTTTTCTGAATATATTTTGAAAAATACCTAAATTTGTTGCTTTATTTGAAAACTAACATTAAATTCTTGGTTTTGAAAAGAAAAAGGAATCTCTTTTAAAAGCTTAATCAATCTTTGCTATCTGACCGTTTTTTCTTAAGTAAATCTTTGAGTTCCTGACAGATACGAAGATCTGAAATAAAAATACACGTGTTACTCACAACTTACTGATAATGGGCATTATATTACGAATGATGATATTTTAAACATACGTATACATTGTAATTTGCATCACTGTAATTGAAAACATGAAAAACTCTTAATGCGGGAATTATCTACTTTTGTTCCATAAAGTTTCAAATGATATGTATCAATTTTCCATGTTTAAGGTAATCAGCAGTTAGAATCTACGGCTCATGATAGTTTGTGTACTATTTCTGAAGATGTTCATGCTTGGAAAGAATCACGTGAAAAAAACTACATCGGTTAAAAGTAAAAATATTCATATAGCTAAGCACTCATAGCACAGCTATGCGTAGTTCTGTAGAACCATTAAACAGGACTTTATTTCTCCGAACTTTTGTGTTGAAATGCGTTATTTTCATGAAAAATACATTTAACTACATTTTTTTTTAAAAAAATAACATGAGATATTAAGAAATTCTTAAACTTTTCAACTTTTTTACATATTTAATACAAGTGTATTTTTGCTGCCTTTTGAAATTTTGAAGGCATAGTGATATAAATGATTAAACATTATAATTGAATACTATGACTTCTAATAATGCCTTTATAATTAAAAATAATTTTCATATCGGTAAAGTTTAAAAAATACGAATTACTTAAACTTTTTTATAAGGGTAGTCATCGTGAGAATATGACCCTCGTTATAAAAAAATAATTTAAAATAGCAAATATTTTCAATACTATTTAATAACGCTGTGATTAATTTGTTCAAAAACTGAGAAATGATGGAAAATAAATAAGTTTCTGAAGTAATTTTTATTTTTCAACAGACATACATGATGAACAACAAATATCCGAAGAAACAATTCAAATTTTTTTTTGGCAGGGCATAATGTGAGCAAAAATTTCAAACATTCATATGACAGTTTCCCTCAATGGCAATGTACACAGTGAAGTGGATAAATTGTTTTTATGAGATGTCACGCATTGTCATCGCATCGGTTTGTGACCGCTACTTGCTTGGTGTCGCCATCTTTCGGAGTTATTAGCGTCCAAATTTCCAGTCGAATCATGGGCTGTCATCTGTTGTCCGCTCTCTGAACCTATAATCATTGGAATGAATCAATTTTAACAATAGCTATCTATTTTTTTTAGAAAAAAATTATACTTTTTTATTGATGACAATCTTGTTTTTGTTGAAATAAATAAATAATAATTTTTAAAAGTTAATTTGTTGGATGACTTTTGAAAACAGAATTATTGTTTACGAATATTTTGTTGAATTAAAATAATATGGATTTTCAAAATATTTCTTATTATTCTTAAAATATATTTATACAATTGGCATGAATATATTTTTAAAAAGTGTAAAATCGTTGCTAATGGGGATTGAAATTCTTTTCCTAATTTTTTTTTCGCCTCTGAGAAAAAAAAAAAAAAAAAAAAAAAAAATGGAATTTTAGAAAACTTCTTAAAACTTTTGAACTGAATTAGTTTTGTAGTATATAGTTCCAAGATAAAAATGTGTTCCGCTACAATGATAAAGTTAGTAAGATACTATTTATAAAAGTAATCGTCATCTTCAGGTATCGAATGATGAATATCGCTTATTAAACAAATCAGGAGTTTGAAACTTTTATCAAATTTTGAAACAAATTCATATTGTTAAATGTTCATTTAATATGTTCATAACGAACAGTCCAATGATTCTTCGATCGCAAAAAAGGATACTGAACGCCGATTGCACAAAATGAATGTTAAAAATACCATAAGGCAAAATCATTTAGTAAATCGATAAATGAGTAAAAAATAAACAAACTTAGAAAAAAACGAAAGTCATGCGATAACACTGTAAAATGTCTAAAAATATGTTCTACGTTTACTGATTTCTTAACAGATCTGTAAAATTAATCTTATTTATACAGTAATTAAGCTGCGTAAAACAACAGATGTCTTACAATTTAACTATCAGCAGCGCTATAAAACTATCTTTTAAATTACAAGAATAACCAAAATAAGAGTTGTTTTATAACGGTCAGCAAGAATGCTGAAATAATTCAATGATATCACAATATTATTTTTAATATAATTTTCATTTTTGTTATTTTAATAGGGGCACAAATTGAATCAAAGGAAGGACTTTTTAGCTGAAGTAACAGTTGACAATCGATCAAATCGATGGGAACTTTACATAAAAAATTCGGTAACTGTGAATTAGAAATATTTTAAAGCGCTATAATGAATCTTTGATATTATTCAATAACAGTGCTTTTGTGTTAAACAAAAGAATATAGTTCGTTAAACCGAGGTATTGACTGGTACTCGTTAAATTAATATCGTTGAACTAATTAAGTTGCAATACGAGTACGTACTATCGGTTGCATGTTCCATAAGTGTGCTGTAAATCCCAATACTAATTATTTTAAATTTAAGGCATGCAAAATTATTTTTTGGTTCTTCTATCCTACCTTGCTTGTAAGACGCCGACATGTAAATTGGTCTCGTGGGGCACCTCTTAATAGTAGCAAACAGTCCATCAGATCCCTGCAACATTATGATGATACTATTTTATAATTTTATCATCAAAAACAGCACGTTGCGAAAAATGAAAAATCTATGTTTATAACTCATACAAAATGAAAATTAAAATAAATTCAAACATTTTATTCACAATTTTTCCGAAAAATCAAATATAATAATATTGAATGTTAAACATCATGAGACGATTTAACTTTCGATAATCGACGATTTAACGTTCGACGATACCTTTCGTTAACATCATAGCGAAACTTAGCTGTATTAATAAAAAAAGAGTTAAGTTTTTCTAGTTGCTTGCAATATGAATTTCAAATGGAGTTTGTAAAGTAAACCAAATACAATTCGTAAAGTAAACCAAATACAATTCGCTGAAAGACATAAAGAGAAAGATTTAAAACAAACATTGAAAAGGAAAAGTAAAAGTTATTTTAGGTTTGAAAGAGAATTTTTTTTTTCACCACTGACTGACATGACACAAATTTCGATTGGTATTTCTCTTAGCATAATAAATTTTTTTTTGCTGTCAGTATGTATTCGGTAATTTTTTTGTAGCTGAATAAAACCTAAGCCTCAATTGTTCGGGACATATTATGTCACTTTATCAATTTTAAACTACACTATCAACGATTTTCATCTAATTTGTTAAGGTAGGAACAGGACATTGCCTTGCTATTGAAGTTATGTCCATTTTGCAAGAAAAAAAAAAGTGATCGAAGAAAAAATGGATTCAAATGTAATTGGATTTTTTTTTCAAAAGAGAAATTTATCTTATTCTTTTTGGGATTATGAATAATGGACGAATGTAGTTTTATAGTTTTTTATAAATCTCTTCTCTGATTATGAAAATAAATCTTTATTTCTTAATTCTGAATGTAAAAGTAGATCAAATTACATAAAAGCGTACAATTCCCTTTTATCTGCATTTTCGAATTTACAAGGAATGTTTATTTTATGGAATTGAATTTTTTTTTCTTTTTTCTTTTATATTGTATTTAAATGCACAATATAGTGCATTTCTATAGTAGACTTTTTTTAAAAAAGAAAACCCATGGGATTAGCATTACATTTAGAATAATAAATAGAGAAAACATGGAAGGGTTATACACAATAGGCATTTTTTATGTGTATAATTACAGAAGTATTTTAACATATTATTTTTGAAACTTAAACATATTTTGGATTTGTATATCTAAGAATATTAAAAAAAAAAAAAAAAATGAATACGCACCTGTCTCGGTGGTACAGAATCACTACAGGCGTATGGCTCTGCATAATCACCTTTATTTCCTAAAATGAATAAATATAATTATTATTTTGATTGAAAAAGAGTATTATTAAAAAATGATAACTTTTAGGTAAAATTTTGGTAGGAGAACATTCATAATTAAATGACAAATATAAATTTATCAATTAAATTAAGAGTTAAAAGGAACTACAACGATTTTCCAAATTGTTCTGTTTTCGTTTTTAATTTGGAATATGTACTTTTGGAGATAAATAATAATAATAAAGAACCATAAAAAGTTGATATAAAAACCTTAGGTAAAAAAAGACAGGATTTTAAAAAAGTTTTTGTTTTGATATACATCTTTTCTTATATAGATTGATTACTTAAAATTTTTTAAAAAAATGTTAAGCATTGTAAATGATCGGCCGACACAATATTTTAAATTAAATTTTCAGAGTCCGAAGATAAAATTATTCGTAAATAAAACAGATTTATGAAACTGTGATGAAGATGTTATTTTTGTCATATAAAAGTGTGTCTGTGTGTTACTTTTCTTCTATATTCTGTGTGTTTTTAGTCTTTTGTGCTTACTTTTTGATATTCTTTAACCTTTCATTTCCTTTCCAGTCAAATTGAACGTGATATGTGTAAATTAGATACAATTTAAGAAGTATAATGAATACAAGTATATATATATATATACACACACACAGGGTGATTATAATTGAAGTTAAAGTTTCAAAGCGCTGTAAAAAAGAACGACTGATCAGAATGACGACAAATTTGAAACGGAATATTATTGAAAAAGGAGAAAAACGTATGGCATAAGAAAAAAAAATGTAGTTCCAAATTTTAGCAACAGATGGCACTGAAAGCGTCAAAATATGTAAGCAAAAATACCTGTAATGCGTACGACTAATTTCAGTTGTTATAAAAACGCCGGAAACGCAGCTTTCCCTTCGTTTTGTGTCTGATAAGTTCGCCTTGACTATCTCAATGAAGGACCGTTCTCTGCTTGTGAAGAATAATTACTGTAAATCAGGAGTTCTGCAGAAGTTTCGGACAATCAAGGGTATTAAAAAAGGTGTTGGACCGATGACTGCTAATGGTCTGGAGAAAATGATTGAAAAATTTGAAAAGACAGATTCTTTTGATGTGCAATCTGGTAGAGGGAGGAAAAAAATTGATTCGACGGTCATTGAAGAAGTGGCAACAGCAGTGCAGGAGGAATCGAACGATGGTGTGCAACCGTGCGCACGAGGAATTGCCCAAACATTGGACAGGCCTTCAAGCAAGATGCATAAAATTCTACGAAACATCCTTCATTGCTATCCTTCAAAATTAGTCATATGCAGGAATTGTTTCCTTCTGATCTGCGAGCAAGAGAGACATTGTTTTAGAATTTCTTGCTCGTATGGAAGTGGACAATGAATGACCGTGGAAAATTATGTGGACAGACGAAGCCCATTTCCATCTGACAAGATATGTCAATGCACAGAATTGCCGAATATGAGCAACAGACAATCCACTCGCAACTCAACCAGTACCACTTCATCTTGCAAAGGTCACTGTGTGGTGCAGGTTTACGGCATCATTTATCATAGGGCCATATTTTTCGTGGAGACGGGTGCTTTCGGTCCTGTTACCGTTACCGTCACTGGTCAGCGCTATGAGTGTATTTTGCGCCATCACGTCATTCCAGATCTTCAATAGCGTGGATGTGTAGTTGGGATCATTTTTATGCAAGAGGGCGCTCCTCCACACATTGCAAATCCAGTGAAGCAGCTGCTGAAATCGCTTTTCGGAAATGCTAGAATTATCAGCCGTCATTTCTCGACAACCACGCCGCCCCCGATCACCTGATTTAAATCCGTGTGTCTTCTGGCTGTGGAGCTATCTGAATGATGTTGCGTTCAGTACTCCAATTGCACACTTAGCTGAATTGAAGACACGCAGTGCGTAACACGTTCTGAATATGACCCTGGAGGAACTTCGATCAGTTGTGGAATATACTGTTTTTCGATTTCATCTTGTTGCATATGACGGTGGATAGCATACTGAACATGTTTTGAGCCAGTCTCGCGAAATTTAAAAACGGATTTGAAGGATACTTTTTGTGCGGTTTTTGGCCTCAAGACAATTAAAAACTGATTTTCCCCATCCGATGTGATATGACCTTTTCGTGGTGGATGGGCTTACGTGACCAACAATATCACACCTGTGCAGTCCTGCACACTGAACAGTACAGTTGATTTAACGTGTAACTTACACCTTAATTGTTGTTTTAAAATTCATTTGTCATTTGTAATCGAACCCTTTTAAATTATGATGCTTACAACACTATCTGTTGATAAAATTTGGAATTCTTTTTTTCTTATGCCATACGTTTCCCCTCTTCTTCAACAATATTCCGTTCAAATTTGACGTCATTCTGATCAGTCGTTCTTTTTTTTTTTACAGCGTATATATATATATATATATATATATATATATATATATAATACACACGCAAGCAAACACAAATGTATACATAAGTACCTAATTATTAATTTAATTAGAAATAATTTTCAATTATACAAAATCATACTAAATTACAACTTATGACTATTAAAAACTAAATTTAAAAAAAATATTAAAACTGAAAAACTTCAAATATTACGTAGTTAATTGAATAAATTTGCAAAATATCAAAATAACCAAAACAATCAAGTTAAAAATATTGTACTAACTTAAAGCACGTAGAATATATTAGTGATAAAAGCTTTAATTTACTGAAAACAATAATACTGTATACAACAATAATGTATACAAAAAACTTTAATTAAAAAAATTATAAACCATTAATTAAAGGTTACAACCAGGTTAAAAACAAAGCTACTCGAAACACAAAACAAATGTAAAGAAAAAAAAAAGGAAGAATAAAAAGAGATCATGTAATTTAAATACTGTCTCAGACTTTATAGATGAATATTATCACTAAAAATAGGCAAACTATTAGAAATGTAAGCCAAAAAATATATAAAAAACATATACCTACACATAAAAAAAAGCATAAACATATACATACAGATAAATTAAACCCATATATATATATATATATATATATATATATATATATATATATATATA
>BMAW01111105.1:10471-34980 GCA_019974015.1 Nephila pilipes | reverse complement strand
TATATATATATATATATATATATATATATATATATATATATATATATCGTGTTAATATTAATTTATCTTAATGGCTTTTAAATATTTATTAAAAATTAATCCAGTAATTTTCTTTAATATGACTCGTGATAAGCTTCTTATAATTAATCCTTTTTATTTATGATAACTTATTCAAGTAAAATTATTATTTTTATTAATATAATTAACCCTAAACTTTTTAACAATAGAAATATATAAATAGCTTCTCCAAAAGTGTACCTAATTAATTTGAAATTTAAAACTGTTTCTCTTGTCGTATTGATGTTGATAATAATTCTATCATTGTAAAGAATTCGTATTAGATATGTGCGTGATTCCCATAATCATAAATAGTGGACTTTAATATAGGATGATCCATCTTGAATTTGCAAATGAAAGACCCGTAGTGGGTCATTGTGCACTTTATGTTCAAGAATGTGATTTGCACTTTTGGGAGGAAAGGGCGCTTTCTCTCTCTTCGTGGTTGCTCTGCATCTCTCCTGGAGACGCATTTAAATAAGAAGTTTGTCAAGATTTGGCGCACATTCATACACGTTCACACCCACTCTTATGAATTCGACAGAGAGACACTACATCTTTGCGAGACGCGCATAACACCCACCCACACAAACTGAAGCTATTCATCAAATATCCAAGTCTTGAGCACCATTTAGTTTCATCTAAGTATGTTAAAATTAAGTATATGGTAAATTTAATCTCGTTTATCCAATAAATTAAATGAATGAAGCAAATGAGGATCTTCTAATTCACGCCACTGTTCTCAATTACTTATTCTATTCGTATCATGTTTGAAGCTTCTTCTCTCTACTGTACAATCATTTGACCTTATTAATTGTTTATAAATGCGGTTAGATTTTCCAAATTATTACTTTTAAGTGAATAATTAAATCAGAGAAGAAGATTTCGTATCACTATTTTCACAGGGGTTTTGTCAGGCTCATCTAAACACAGTGTAGGGCATTATGGATAAATCGGCTGTTTATATAAAAGTCAAAATTTAACAGAAGAAGAGGTGTAGATTGTAAAAATTCCAACTAAATACAACAAGAACTTAACATTCAAAGAAATATTCACAATATGTTGTATCAAGTATGAGGTTGACAAAAGCTTAGAAAAATGTTGTTTTAATTAAAAGTTCAAATGTACCACAGGTATTTGGAGAGTAATAATAAATTAATAAAATATTTACAGAATGATATATTTATTTAAATATTCATTGTGTTCAGCTCTTCGAGATGTCAAAGAGGAATAACAAAATATTTAATCAGATTTCAGTTTACTTTACATTAAAGTTAAAATATTTCAAAATATTTGAATTAATAAAACTTAAAGGAATGAATAATAATGATTAAATATTTAGTCGTAAGAAAACTAAGCAAATTGAGCAATCTACTTTAAATTTATGAAAGGATTATAATTTTTTTTTAGCTTTTAATACTACAACGCGAAACTAAAGCAAAATGACGAGGATAAATGCGAAATAAATTTATACAAAGAGTAGAAAAATCGTACAGAGACACAAAGATAACGCTAAATATGAATTTTTAATTTATATATAAATCTAAACTTAATTAAAATCCTCCGAGAAGACGAATGGAAGATTAAGCATCAAGCAATAAATATGATAAACAACTGTTAAAATTCCATTCGTAATTATCATTCGAATTAGAAAGTTGAAATAAATATTTAATGGAAACGACAAGAGAATAAATTAAAACTTTGAATACATATTATCATTGATAAAAGATATTTTTAATCTCAAAGTTTCAGGTATTTTGTATTAATAAAATGCGTAAGAGTATTTAAAATTGGATTGCTAATTTATTTCAATTTTTTCAAATATTATTTCAGATTTCCAAACCAAGGTTTTCCAGTCACTTCATCGACATTGTATTAATTAAAATAAAAGAACTACTCTCTCACGTGAAAATTTTGAAATTAAAAATAAGAGGAAAAATTGAAATCTTCTTGGTGTTTTGTGAAACGAATTAATGAAGAAATATACCTTTTTGCATGAAAAAACTATTTTTAAATCGGCCTAATGAAAATATTAGTATGGATTTTTTTAAGTAAGTACCGTTATGATATTAAAAAAATAAATACAGTTTTTCTTCTATTTTATTTTTATAAGAAAGTCTGTACTTTAATTTACTTTTCAACATAATTACCTCCACTAGTAAGACTCGTATCATATTGTACAATCAGCTTGTGTATTCCATACTTAAAGAAACAGGCCAACCACTGCAGCACGGCTGTTTGACATCATCACCATCGCCTACATGCGTTTTCAAACGAAGGAACAAGTGGTAGTCAATAGGGGCCAGATCAGGGCTATATTGAGGCTGATGAAGTTGTTCCTAACCGTGATATCTTGGGTTCGTCAAGCCACATTTGTATGGTATTGTCAAGTAGCAAAAACATCCCTTTGTTGCGCAAGTCATGCCTTTTGTTTTGAATTGCACGAGGCCGGCTAGTTAAGGTGTTACAATATGTTTCAGATTTTATATTGTGTCACCTATAGGCAAAAAATCCAAAAGCAACAGCCCTTATCCATCCCAAAACACAGCGCTCAATTTTGCGTTATGAAATTGTTTGTGTGAGTTTCACTTTTTTGGGTGATGCTGAACACCTCCATTCCCATCTTTAAATATTTTGATCCGTTTTCTTTCCCGTCCATCCCTCCAAGTGTTTTTTCCATGCACTTCTTTAATCTTCTGCTGAATTTGGGCCGCTTTCACACCTTTTGGTTGTAGAAAATGAATCATAGTGCTCATTTCACTATCGGTGGCATTTTCTGTAAAGTGATGCATTCTAAATGAGCAGAAACAGGCGTAAATACAAATGAATGCTTTCGAGATGGCTTATTTGACCAATCAACAAATATGGATACTCAGTGCATGAGCTTCCATATTTAAAAAAAATTCTTACTTAAAAAACACGTATAGTAATTTAAAGCTAATGTGAAAACAACACAAATGTATAAAAAAAGTATGCGCAGTAGATTTCTAAGGGTAATAGCCTTTGCCAATATGCATCTTGGTTTTGAGTTGCAGTGGATGTCCTCTAAAATATACTTGCCATTGAAATAAGGTTTCAAAAATTGAACTTTACCAATTCGTGTTTTCGACATATTGAAGACTTACAACAATAATCAAAACACTTTAAATAAGGTATATTAATTCACATCGAAACGTTTTCGCTTTGTAATGAACAGACTCATAAAAACCATAAACTGAAGAGTTAATTTTAAACAAAGCTTCTCTATTTCCTACTCAATAATAACTTTAATATCTCCAGTCATTAATAACTTTAACTCAGAGAAAAGAAAATGCTATACTCAACTCTCTCTCTTTTGATATATACGAGGATGGTGCAAAAAGTAATTGAATTTGAAAACAGACGACATTATTAGGGTAAATTGTTATTATCACTGGGGGCTGCCATCTGTCAGACGGAGTCGATACAAATTTGGCATTGATTTATGAGTTTTTATTTGGGAGTGATTTGCTGCCAAAGCAAAATTTGATTGCTGCCGCGTTGAGTTGTTCACGTCACTTTCATTCGAGTGGTCACTTATTGAGACCTGGATTTATTATTATGCACTAGAAATAAACAAAAATCAAAACGTTTGGTTGCTTCCAGTGAATCTACTCCAAAAAAGGCGAAGATGATCTCATCGTCAGGAAAAATTATGCTGAAGAAATTTTGAGGAGCGAAAGGCGTCATGATCACGAATACGAGTAATTGAGACTTAGACAATTGTCTAGTAAGCCATGATGCTAAAATCAAATTATTTTCGATGCTACGAGCACCATCTCCTTTAATTTCTAAGGACTTTTAGAACGACTCTCTCTCTCTCTCTCTCTCTCTCTCTCTCACACACACACACACACACACACACACACACACACACACACACACACACACACACACACACACACACACACACACACACACACACACACACACACACACACACACACACACACACACACACACCTCAATACTAATCTTTACCACCCACCCACACACCTAAGCCAATTCCATACACACAATAATCTACGACACACACACACACATTACACCATGTGCGCGCGCGCATGCATGAGATTATCACCGTGAAGTTTTAATTATTCCTGAGAAATAACTGAGATATATGGATAAGATTTATTCTGCATATTAATTGATTCTTCTGCGCATAACGTTTAAAATTATAAATATAAAGGTTGATTTATTTGTTTTCAAGAAGCCGTAGATCGAAGTAATCACAGTATCGTAGTAATCACAGTTTAAGTTATTATCCCAGGGTATCGTGAAGTTTTATTTATTATTAAAAATAATAGAGATAAGTATTAATTTGTATTTTTCCTAAAAAAAATCTCTCTTCATTGACAATCATCTATAATTACATATTTCTCCCACTGTCTCTTGATTTTTCGAGAGCTTTTATTGTAAGACTTTGCTGGTTGAGACTTATCTTCTCCATACAGTGGGTTACTTTAATCTGAACCGTAAAAATCAACATTAAGAGCTGTAATTTATAATGTTTTACGTATAAGAGTCAATAGGCAGAATAAGCAGAATAAATTTTATCCAGGAGATCTCGGTTATTTCTTGACAATAATTAAATTCTTATGATACGAGAAAAACTTTGTATTTCCTTCGGTATGCTAAAGGTAATTTGAAGCTAAAAATAAATTGCACAATTTAAAGAGTAGTGGAAGAAGTAGAAGAATGTGAGAGTTATAGTTTAAGAATCTGATAGAACTTGAAAGGTCATTATTATTCTCTGAGGTACCCCAAAGTTAGAGATACTTCTGCCCCTTATATATATAGAACTTTATAACGAAATCTCTATGACATCTTTTTTTGGAAAAAGAAACAAGTGTGAAATTCATCCTATCATAGTCATGGATAGTTTAATTTTAAATTTTTTCGAAAACAGCGAGAAGTATCATCAACGCTAAGCTAACCTTTTTTTTTTAGGAAAAATTACATTTTTATTCCTATTGATCTTCATAAAACTAGGGATTATATACAAAATATATGCATAAATGATTTTATAAGTATTTGTCCCATCATTTAATTATCTTTCCTTTCATTTCTTAAGCTATTAAAAATATTTACTTAATGAAAATATGTGGTACGGGTGTTAGACTTTGAGAAACTTATATATTGTATATCTTTTAGAAAAATAGAATTAGTTCTATTGCTTTGAACGCCAAATTAAATGTTATTAAACACAAGCAATCTATTGGAGTGTTTTTTTTTTATATATATTTTCCCTTGCATATTTCTTAGAAAATGGGGTATAAAAGAAGTCTTCGAGTAAACTCAGTTGTTGGATTTTGGAAAATTATCATTTTATGGTCCTTATTTTTAAATAACACCTTAACAATTTTGACGAAATTTATCTCTGGTCATATTAGAATTCTTGAAATACATTTATTTAATTGTAATACATGCGTAAAATTGTTCCTTACTGAAAGTTATATTTTATGACATTAATCTAAATTAAAAAAAAATCAATTACGCTCTACTATTAAAACTATACCACAGTAAAGTTGGTATATACTCTCAACTTTTACTTCTCTGTCCAAATTTGTTTAGAAAGTGTCAAAAACGTACTATTTTGTATTAAATGTTTAAGTTTAAGTTTCTACCTTCTTATACTTTCTAGAGCCACTGTTGTTTTTTATTGTCTGTAAGATTTTTGCTCCCCCTTCCCATTTGCTAACTCCCAATCACCGCCACTGTAAGTTAATACAATGGAAACTTGATAACTCGAATTTCAAGGGAAGTGCTAAAAATTTTGAGTTGTAAGTTGAGCAAGTATTTCGAGACACAAAGGATGTAATGGCTACACTTTCGACTTACAAAGGCACCATTTCTAATTATACTTTTCGAGTTGTAAAGTTATAGTGAAATAAAAAATTCGATTTAAGTAACTTAATTGTTTTTATTTAAGTAAATTTTAACATACAATTATATAGCTACAAATATCCTTATACAGCTACAAAGGACTTTATAGTAAATGAATTACATAAAAATGCGATTTCTTAACTAAAATAAAACACGAGTAAATAAATTAAAAAATGATTAAAGTGTAGTGAATTAAATTAGATATAGTGATATATACATCAAAGAGAATTAAATAGAACATGAAGGGAATCAGAAGATAATTGCAAGCTCATAGTCATCAGTAAATTGGCTTGAAATATCGTAATTAATGTTTTGGATTAGAATGATTATTAGTCTAAGTACTTAGATACGAAGCTACTGTAAGAGAGAATTGTTGGAACCAGAACGAGTGATTTGGTAAGCTAAGACTTAATTTTCAAATCATAATCTAGGATTGGCTAGATAAATAGAATTTGAAAGACAGCGAATCTTATCTATTCTTCAGTGGTTAATAAAGTGTTTTATTTTGCTCTGACGCATCTTTAGTTGAAGTTTAGGACTTATTGACTTTTTGATTAGAAGGAAAGATGACAAGAGAACTAAATTATGAAGAATGGTTTTCACAAACTGAATACATGAGCTGTCGATATATCTACATCTTTGTACGTAGGTTCGTTGTGTTCACAGATGCTTTGGCCTGTTTTTTCGATATTAATGACTCACAGATATGTTAATTGGAAAGTTTAATGTTTAGAACTGCATTTGTACAAAGTACAGAAGAACAAATGCATTCAACAATTCTGGGAATCAGGCGACACAATTTAAGATTTTATTGCTTCTAATTCAGGGAATTCACAGTGTGGCATCGTTGCATTTCTAACTTCTACATTCTCAGTCTGAATTTTTAATTTTTAATTATAGAGTATAAATATATATTATTAATAGCTATTAGGATAATAATATTATATTGAAATTACAAGGTCTAAATAATTCGATATATCGCGTATGTACGTATTTATCGGATTACTTTCTTTTTTTACTGATGATTAGGGGATTATGAGGTAACGAGGCTTGAGCTATCCAGTTTCCAATGCAATTCTAACTCAGGTAAAAACAGGCATTTAAAAACGTTAACAAGTAAAAGTAAAGAAATATAAAGTG
Source organism: Nephila pilipes (assembly GCA_019974015.1). Taxonomy (NCBI): domain Eukaryota; kingdom Metazoa; phylum Arthropoda; class Arachnida; order Araneae; family Nephilidae; genus Nephila; species Nephila pilipes. The sequence continues at coordinate 27,879 of BMAW01111105.1, read as the reverse complement.
TCGCATTTCTTTTCAATTTGCATTATTCAAGTTTCATCAAAATTAGGATATTTTTGTTAGAAATATTGTTAAATTACAAAATTTTTGCTAACATATTCAGTTAAAGAACACCCTTTCGAGTCCCGACAGCTAATGCATTTTAACTGATTATTTTTTTTTGTATAAAAGTTCTATCAGAAAGGTAAGCGTGGCTAATAAATAGATCGCCTCATCCGATGACAATGGAACACTGATACTCTTTATTTAGCGATGCCATTATACTCTGGTAAACAGAAAGAAAAAAAAAACTTAGCAAATAACTGCATTTATTTCTTGATATTTTAGAACTTTTTGATATTCGAACTGTCGTTATTTAGATATCGGGAACATTATAGAAATTTATTATGTTAAAGTGTATCAATATTATATGGATTATATGGATCTCGCCAATATAATCAAAGACCACCATTTACTACAGAGGAATCTAACACAGTAAAATAAGATATGTCCATGCCAATGTCGAAAGTTGGTTCGTGTTTCGCATACATCTTTTAATTACGGTTAATGAGAAGCAAATTTCTCGATTGCCTAAATCAGGGATGGTCATCTTTTTATACCTACCGCCCACTTTTGTATTTCTGTTAAAAGTAAAATTTGATTACCCCCCTCGATTCTACAGTAATAATAATTTATAAAGTAACTTTATTTTATAACATTTATATAAGGCAGAGTTACACAGAAAGTTAAAAAAAAATTAGCTTCATTTAATTTTTATTAGTTTCGTAAAAAAGACGTGGTATCCTTGGTAGAAATGTCATGGATGCAAATTTGGAACCTTGGAAATTGAACTTAAGTTTATCGATGAAGATTATACATGATAACTGAATCAATTTAAATACACACACATTCTAAACATACATTTGTTTGTTTAGAATACATGTTAATACATTTAGAAATGTTTCATATATTTGTTTGCAACTAAACTTTAAATTATAAGTGTTTCAATATAATTTGAGAAACTTATATATTCGAAATATGGATGAAAATATTTTATTCTTAAACAATTATCTTTCACTGGAAAAGTTGCTTCTATAACATTAATGTAAAATTTAAATATCACTCGTAATTATATGCATAGGTTCGACAATTAGATTTTTTTTAAAAAGTATAAAAACAAATATAAATATAGTTATATGTAATCCAGACAGTTGTGTTGTTATCATTATCTTCAGTACATATGACGTAAATGTATGAAAAGTTTGATTCAACATTAATATCAGTTTTAGGGAGTAAAATATTCTGTAAACTCAAATCTGAACTCTTTTGCTGTTCTATCTGTACCCATTATTGCTAAAACAATGTTTTTTTATGAAATAATTTCAAAATTATACCAATTGTAATCTTAAAGAAGCATTGTATATATATTTTTTTCAAATATGAAATATTCTTCCCTCCCCACCTACAATAAGCTGCATTAAAACTGGGAATTTTTTTATTGCAATTCCAGAGTTCTGAAATAAAAATAAATAAATAAAATAAATAGAAATAAAAATAATAATAAAAAAAAGTTGCCATATTATTTAAAATCTTCTTTTTTTCTCTTCGTCACCATTTGTTTGAATTAAAGAAAATATAAATTCTTGGATTTTTTTTAAAAACTTGTTAAAGTCACAAAATACGAGATTTAATCAACGAAGCATTCTGCAAAACACAAATTTGAAATATTTCATCGTTTTATCATAAGCAAATTCGCCATCGCATATTTATGAATTTCTCACAAAAAAATAAATAAATAAAACCCACAAAAGTTGCAAGATAAAACTCTATTAAGTATTTTATGAAACATGAAATAAAGAAGGGAAAAAAAAGGAAACTATTCCACGAATCTTGAGGGCCATGCATCAAAGTTTAGAGAAGGATAAACAAGGATTTGAAATTACCTGATGGGCAAGAATAATGAGATGTTTTCGAAGACTTGTCCGTGACTTGTTTACCAAGATCACTCATCATCATGGAATCGCCACACGGTTTTCGCATTTCATATTCTGGAAAATAAAGATGTTTTTATTTTTGCATTGAAATTTTACCCTTGAAATCATACATTTTAGTCATGTATTTTAATTTTAAAATTCATTTTACGTTCTTCGAAACTTTTAATGGACTTTTCTCTCCTTAAGTAGGTTGACTTATTTGTTAGACATAAATGATGTACGAGGTTGAAAGGCTTAATTGAATTTCTTGTACATCGTGCAAAAAAGTATACTTTTTAAATTCGATTCCATTCTTTTTTTTTTTTTTTTTTTTGTATTTCATTATTTTTCCTTTATACATTTAATTATCTTAAAAATCTATATCATATACAAAAACATGTCTTTGTTTCATTCTTAATGTTTTTAAGGTGACTCAGTACCCCCAAAATGAACAAAATATCAAAATAAATTCTATTACTTTATTTTAAATATATGAATAAAATATCATAGCTCTAACTACTTTATTTAGCGAATTATTTAAATTTTATTTAACAATATGCCAAATAATTTCATTAACATTGAAAACTTTTAAGCTGCTTTTTGTCAGTTTTTTATTTATCATAATGGTCATATTCTTAAAATGTTAAAGCTTTTTTGCAATCAGTATAAAATTTTCAATTTTTGGGTTGTTTTTCACAGTATGTGTGATAATTATTTAAATAGATTAATATGGTCTGATTATAAACAATTATTTTTTAAAAAAACATTCACGGAATTATGTTTAGCAGTTTTTTTTACTGTTTTTCGTAGTGCTTGATAAAAAAAAAAAAGCAAAACTGTAAATAACCCTTGCACAATTAAGCCAATGCGCAGGACTGTGAGAAAATGTTCTAAGAAACTGAGAAAAATCCTTTAAAAATATTAAAATTTATACAAGTAGTAGAAATTTTAAACCAATTAAACATTTAAAAAAAATTTAAATTTTAAATAATTGCTTGTTTGAAAAAGAAGTTTTTATTTTTCTTTCCTGAAATGCATATCTTATGTATTTCAAAAATGGTGAATAAAAACTTTTACTTATTAACATCCAATTAAAAGAAAAAAAAAGTTTTCAGCATACTAGATTCAAGCTAATCGGCTTATCTCTTATAGGTACATATGACACACATGATTTATTTTCCTTTATTAATTTTAAAAATTTTGTTAATCTTGAAAATTTTTCCGCAAACAAAAAATATTTATTACAAAATGCTTATATTTTCTATTCAATTTTTATTTATTTCTTGAATTTTATTACAATCAAATGGTATATATATATATATCATCAATATTTTAAATAATTTTAATTAACTTAATATATTTGCCGTATGCCTTCATAAATTAAATTCTTTATTCATTTTTTTAAAAGGATTTTTGCTCTTGGATTTATATAAGATGATTTATGAATGGCCTTTTTCTGACTGGCACGCAATCTTGTAAGATTTAGATTGATAATGCTTTGTAATAGCTTATGAGGACTGCATTAGTTGAGTTTTCACTCACCAGATGGCTGCACGAGTTTTGCCATACTTGACTGTAGATAGTTAAGAAAGTGATTAAAAATATTTCGAAATTAATATTTAAATACAATAGATACGCAGCAAATAATCATTGTTAATTCCTAAACTTCAGGTGTTAGTTTTATTTCTGTATTTTTGCATATTAATATTTTATGGTTAAATTGTGATCATACTCTTAACTGTAAAACGAACTGTGATATTTGGATAAAAACGTGGTCATTGAACCACATTGCAAGAAGCTTTCAAACATGTTTCCGTGTATCTGATCTCAGGCAAATGAAATTCCATAATGATCCGGAATCGGTCAAGTAGTAATCTCGATTTCTTTTTTTACATCACGCAACCTAATTAAATTAATTCTATGCTATATTCACTATCGGGAGTCACAAAACCATGACCGAAGGGAAAAAATAAGCTAAAGAAACTTATGTATAAACTTTTGTTAATGTTTTAAATGCAAATTTCGGCTTTAACATTGGTGGAAACCATGCAATATGCAACACAAAATTTTGGAGGTTACTAATTAATTATAAAGCATGACTCTGACTTACTAGACTACAATATATAATATAATTTATTTCCGAATTTAACGAGTTTTTTGCCTTAGACTTTTGAGACTTAAGTGAATGAAATAATGTAAGGTTTATTTCAATTCACTGCGTGATTTTGAAAATGCTTATAACTCCTCGCTTCTATTGAAAAGCGCTTTAAAAATTCTTTTTTTACAACGTTTTTCTGAATTTCACTTGGTGTGTGTGTGTGTGTGTGTGTCATCACATTTTCGATCTTTAATTTAACCAACTTCCCATCAAGCTAGAGCTTTGAAATTTTGGGAATCGTTCGTATTCGCCTAACAATGCAATATTTAGACGTTTGCGACAAGTTTTGACTAATATTTCAATAATTTTAATAAGTCAAAATATTCTTTCCTCTCGGCGCTTTTAGGATTGAGGAAAAAATTTCTTTCCCCCTCTGGAAACACCGGGCACTCTCCACGCCGCATGCGGTATCGTAAACCTTTTGTACTCACAAAGGGGAGATACTATCTCCCTTTCACTATCTCCGAGATAGTAAGGGTTGCTGACTTTTAGTCAGTAATCATTCGCAAGAAAGAAAGTTTCCAATATTTGGCACCATGTCTTATCACAATAATTTTTTCTGAATTCTGGTTCCCATTCTTTTTTTAATAGAATTACTTACAAACTTTCAAATGCATGTTTTGATTTTATGAGTATTATGAATTTTTTAATACTCTCACAAATGTCTCTTTTTAAGTAAATTTTAAAGTTAAAAATAACTAACAGTTTTAACTAATATTTCAATAATTTTCTCTAATAAACTTTGCCACCATATAAAAACGTTGTTTTTAAAAACGTTGGTTTTCATATCGAATTATTTTTTTTTTATAATTTACGAGTACTAAATGAAATTGATTTGAAATGTTAAAAATATCTGATTCAGTTTTTTCTTGTATTCTAAAAATTATTTTTTAAAAATCTTAATAAAACAGTTTTGTTATTATTTTCAATGTGTTAAATAATTTAACAATATTTTGAAATGTGTGTGGATTTTATTAATTCAATAATAATGCGGAATATTTTTACTTTATATTAAAGGCAGTTGGAGATTTAATAATAATTTTTCAATAATTTTTTTTTCTATTTATACCGAGCAAAAATCTTGATTTTTACTTGTAGACGAAATATTCCTTAAGATTATGCGTATATGATGAATTTATGTCTTTTCAGAAACACTTTGACTAGCTCTTGTATCATTCTAAATATTTCAGCGATTTTTCCTCTATTAGATTCAGTTCAGCTATCTGATTCCTTGATTTAATTTATTAATACGATTCAAAGGCTTATTTTGACTCTTTAACTTGTGAATTCATAGATTCAATGAGTCTACTTTTTCTTCAAACTTTACAGGTGTCATTAAAAGCTCTTTTAGCAGACTTATAATGGGAATTTTCTTAATAATCTAATAAATAGTTATTCTAAACAATATTTTGCATTTCTTCCTGAGATGAAATAGTTTTCATTAGTTTGTTCCATTTCCGCATCGTAATAACTACTGGATGTAATATTAACTCAGTTTAAATTAAATGACAGTTGCAAAGATTCAAATTAGTTAAATTTATTTTGACAATTTCGATAATTTACCATTTCATTAAATTATTAAATCAGTTTAGAAATATCTGTTAGTTAATTCAACTAGTCTGCTTAATTAGCATAGCATTAGAACTTTACATGAAGAGTTTAATGCAGCTCTTTCCAAGAAATACTAAACTATTTGCAAATGGTTTCAACTGAAATTATTTTATACATTGGTTTCTAGAGATTTATATATGAGATTGAGATAAAAAAATAAAATATTGCTATTAGTATATATTATGATGCTTTCCACCCTTCATCAAGTTAAATAGACGAACTTATTTTAAATGCGAATATTGTATATGACTAGTGAATTTATTTAATGAAAATTAATTAAATGTTTATTTCAAATCTGAATACCCATATTTCTGTGAAATTTTTTATTTATATTTATAATTTTATAAAGTTTACCTTTGCGGTATCCTAGAGAATGAAAAATAATAAATGAACGTTAGGATTTTGAAAAGCGAAGAAGGACCTGATCTTATTTTCCTAATTTGTTTTCCCTAAGACTTTCAAATTACCGAGAGAGGTCATAAAATAATCCCAATTCATGTTTCTGCCAAATATTTAATTTTTTAAAAAATGTAGTGCTTATATTATTTTTATAGCTGAGTTTTATACTATTTAATTATGGTTTCTGAAGTTGTCGCTTCTCCCATAAGAAAATAAATACTTAATAAACTACATTTTGAGAATTGGGATCACTTAATAATCCCACTTGGTTGTTAATGTTATAAAAATGTTTTGAAAGCACTCGTCTGTTTTACATTGAAAATATTTTCTAAAAAGGCTATGACGGTTTGTCATATGCCTAAAAGTAAAGAAGCAGTAGTAATGCTATCGACCGAGAATTTTGACATATTTATCAGACGAATACTTGACTGTAATCATTGCAAAAGGAATGGGGATAGCTAGGGACAAATGATGGGCGAATATTCATGTCCCGTTAATGCTAAACGTTGGCGACTTGTCTAACTTTTTCATAAGGTTGATATAGCAGCAATAAAAGCATTTATAGTTAGTGTTTACACGATTATTTGAAAACTATGAGAAAGGTAAATCTTTTTGAAGATTATATTTTCGAGATTTACGAAAAGCCTTAGTAAAACTAACGATAGCTACAAACTGAGCAATTACCAAATTAAGTATTAAATAATATCACACAAGATATTAGGTTGACTAATATCTTGTGTATATCAACCTAATATCACACAAGATATTAGGTTGATCTTGGAAATTGCGGAAGACCATGCAGAAAAACACGAGGAAACAGAGCCTTCTGTCAAACGTGGTTGGTGCATTGTGTATCCTGTAATATTCGACAAAAGAACTACCAAGAAATATGGTAAGTGCAATTAATTTTTTTTGTAAAAGTCATATGAATATCATAACAACAAAATATCATGAGTGCAATAATCAAAATGATTTATTAAGTTCAATTAAGCATTTTATATTCGAATGCAAATCCTAGTATGAATTAATCATCGTTTTATTTTTGTTATTTGATATAGTAAATTAATACTTATTTTTAACAATGGAGACACTGAATGGCCCCCCACGGTCTTAGCCTCCCCATGTTCCATATTTCCAATTGATCATGCAAAAATTAAACAGCTTTTCAATGCCTTTTGTTGCATTTTCGATTTTCAGACCATTTCTTTATTGCATGTTATTAAAAAAAATTTACAAAATTCTAGTTAGAATGATACTTTCCGGCATGCATGTGCTTCCTCTTTAGCAAATAATCAATTAAAATATTAAAAAATACATCCGGTATTTGCAAAGGAAAGAAATATTTTTCAGATTATTATATCATATTGTTAGCACAATATGTATATCTTTAATTTAGTTCTTAACTTTTCCGTTTTATTATATGTTATTCCATTAGTACAAATTTTTAATGTTCTTATTTTTATTCACATTCGGCATACACAATAATTCAAAGGAAAATTGAAGAAATTCGATCTGTATGAATATTTAGATAAGAAATTAGTCCTCATCAAGCTCCAGCAAAAAAATTTAATTACCCAATTATTTTTCTATGTATATTAATTTTTGAATTTCTATCTGAAAGTGCTGATTATAGATTTAATTTTAATGATCTGGCTTAATCCATTGTTTTTCCGACCTCTACAAAAAATCACTTTGTAGCTTTGACTTCACATTGTTCATTAATGTGACAGAATATACCAATTGCTTAACTCCTCAAAAAGATTCAAGTATTGAACTCGAATCTTCGACCGTTTCATTCAATTTCATTATGATTTGCATGGTTTTGATTTGAATTTGTTTTCATGATTGTATTTTTATGTTCACGAAAAGTTAAAGTATTGCTTTTCCTTCCTTTCCTTTTACTGTTTATTTATCCTTCAAAATTTAGTACTAGATTACTAGATTTAGTACTGTACTAGATTAATGTACTGTACACTACAATCTTTATGAAATATTGTAATTTTAATCGTTTAGTTTCATGGATTTAATATCAATTACTTAGATTCCGAACTGAGATGAGAATTTCAACAATTTTGTTAAGCGCATTTGCATATAAACTACTTAGGGTAATGAAATAATGGAGTTCAAAACAGAATGGCTAAGTAGTTGTTTGCTGTATCAGATATCGTAATTAAAATAACCTAATTAATTTGCATTCGAGTTAGCTTATAATGCGGCATGAGTATGTAATTTAATTTTAAAGCAAAGTTTTTCCTTCAAGGAAACCTTTCTCTGGTTATATTAATGTAGTTATGTTTCAGGAACTAATTAAAATAGTGCTTATATGATACGAGGCATGGTTATTCTGCAGTCTTGATATTCAACAGTGTTACATAAAAGTGAAACACTTAATTTCATTTCTCTTTTATATTAGTATTAAATCTTTTTATTATACTTGTTTGCTTAAAATTCTATTGAACGTGCCAGAGGCATTTTTGAGCAATGTATTGAATTGCTAATTTTATGTTTTAAAAACTAAATGCGAGCTTAAAATTTTTCTTACTCCCTATCTGATTGTGTAACAAAATTCTGAGATTCTAAAAGATCTACAATTGAATAACAAATTATTAAAAAAATCTCAATCTAAAAATTGTTCTAAATAAATATGTATTGAAAAACGTTAATTTTGATTGTCATTCAAGCACTTGTTTTCTTAAGATATGTAGATTAGTTTTTAATAAATATATATATTTGCTTTTATTCTTGGTGATTATTTTCTTGGGCAATTATCCGAATTTCAATTATTTATTTGTCGTGATGTGTAATTTAAATGAATTTATATTTATACAGCTTTTTAAGTTTCTTTTAAATTGATAATAAGATTCATTTGAAGGAAACTAAAATTTTTTTAAAAAGAAACGCCTTAAATGCTTTTAATCTGCAATTAACTGAATAAGGAAAATCAATAACTACTTTACATTTCTAAGAAATATTGCTTCATTTTTGAACTCCAATTTCATATTCAAAGAACATCGTAAATACACAAGGGCCTTAGAATTAAAACCTTTTTAGTGAAAACCTAATATTTACATTTATTTAGCATAGAATATTATAATATTTCGAAAGCATGCTTGGAAATTCAGTAATTATATTGTGATAAATTTCTGATGAGGACTCAGTTTCAGCAGAATAAAATATTGTGAAAAAATACTTTCAAAAAAAAAAAAAATTAATAATTTTTTTATAGAAGTGATGAAACACGCATAGAGGTTGTATACATAAAAATAATTCATTATATACATAAAATTTTCATTGACATAAAAATTTACACACAAAGAAAGAGTTGTCAAAATAAAACGAAACTTTACAACGTTGATGCAAGTTAGTGATTTCAAAATTAGAGTAGAATAACCATTTACTGTAGAAACAATTACAAATGAATGGAGGTTTGAGTACCCTGTTTGGCCACTTCTAGCATGAATGCATGATGTGATGCGGTCGGGCACTGAGGCATACAAGTCTCGTATGATGTCATCCCGACATCTCGTTCCACAGTTGCTGTAAACGCACCTGTAACTTGACCAAATTCGTCGGCTGTCCTAAATGATCCCAGATATGCTCGATCAGTGATAAATCTGGGGATCCAGCAGGCCAGGGAAGGGTGAAAATGTAGTGAGTGGGTTTCAATGGCAATATATGTAATGAGCGCCGCAATAACATCAGTCCTTCAGCAAGGCGCCTTGCGATGCTATGGATTGATACTGAGGCCCGTAGTGAAGGTACTGCCTGTGTATGGATGGTGGACAATGAGACAGTTGGCGCTATGCGTGCATATGTGTCGTATGATGTGACTGTCTTCTAGACTATTGGCCTGTCGATGGCGTTCTAGTCCTGGTCCCCATGGAACATACATCTCTCTTGTCCATTGGTTCCATTACCTTCTCACAATAAAGTCAAAAAGGTGTAGGTGGCGAGCTACTCGCCAAGTATACCACCCGGTTAACATCATCCCAATGATTCTTCCCCTCTTGAACTCTGACAGCTGCTCATATTGTCTTTGATGGCGGCGTAATGTATCTCTAGAGAAAAAGTATACCTCTACAATAGATTAAATACACGCAAACAAGCTCTGCTTACCTGTTTTATAATCAAAGGAAAACGTAGTTCAGCGGCTTCTGGTTGCATTACGCATTGCGCAATCACGCTGCATTTCTTTTCATTTACACAACTGCCTGACATGTCCTTTCATGCCAAGTTTCGTGACAATCCCACTCTTACTTCTTGGTGCGCAAATTGTTTTGGTAATGAGTGTTTATGTCACCGAGAGCATTTCCTTAAAAATATGATGGATTTATACGCTTCAAAATTCAGTTTTCTCATTCTCTCAACAGTATTCATTATTTCAATTTTTTAAGGCTCGAATATCGTAAAAGAAAAAATGTTCAGTAAAAATTTAAAAATAATTGTAAAATTTGATCGGCTTTCAAAGTTTCAAATAATTGTCTGTGAAAGCGATCTCTCTCTCTCTCCGTATAATATATATATATATATATATATATATATATATATATATACTGAAAATTTATGAAAGAATAATTTAAAATATTTAAAAAGACAAAATTCCAGAAAGAAATGTAACAATGAAAGAAAAATAAAGGAAAATATGGAACCCAGCAAGTCAAAAAATACTTTTCTATATATATATATATAAGTATAAAGGCTTATTGAGTGTAATTTGTACACAAATCGTGTTGTCAAATAATTAGAAAAAAGAATAGCCTTCATGTATTTTTACTCTCAATGCAGTTCTGATGGAAAATTTAATTCCTCTTAGGTAGCATATGGCTTCTTAGAAAACAAACAGTGAATTTTTTACTTAAAGACTAATTGTACCCTCAATGACTCGTTTAATCTTTAGAATGCATAAATTGAAGTTTGATAAACCCATATATGAATTTCATGAGCATTCGAAAATAAGTACCTCTTCTGTCTTGAGAATGCTTTCGAAGACAGACACCCACGATAAATATAACCATCACCAGCACTAGAGACGACACCACCACAGGAATGACAAGAGCAACATTCTTGTAAAATGGCAAATCGGTCTCTCGCTTGCCAAACGCTGGAGATGAAGTGGGACCTGAAAAATAAAAACGGAAACGTTTTTAAGCAAATGTTAGAAAATGCGCTATGACACTATCGATGGATGAGAATTATCACCGAATATCTAACGGACGTTTTTAGCCAAAGGTAACTGTGATGTATCGAAATTTTTACATATTTAGATCTCATGCCTTAAAACCACCAAGTCTGGGACTTACGCATTTTGCACTAATCTTAAAGGGAACGAAAAATCAAATTTTAAATTTGGAATCGGATAGTGTTAAAAGGCCGTATACTACTTCACGATTAGTAACTATGGATCTGTCGATGTTTGAAATTGAAAAAAAAAATTTTATGTATGGCAACATAGATATCAGAAACTGTTATGAACCAAATTAATTTAAATATTACAATTATCTTCCTTACATAGTTTTTAAGAACCTCTACTACTTTCATGGTTGTAAAATTGATATGTGTTTAGTAACAAAGGTGTAAATCATGTGTTGTTATTATTTTTTTATTTTTCATTGTTATTCGACTCGAAACACAATAAAAATTGTAGTAATATGATTTTCATCATGAAAGTAGTACCAGCCCCAAAAACTGTTATGATGAATAAGAAAAATTTACTGAATAATGGTATTTTTGTTTACGTTTGAGTTATTAGCATTATTCTGATAATCAATTTCATCAATCAATGAAGATCAGTGTATTATTTCTAAATTTCCAGCATTAATTAAAAAAATACTTTCATTATGATAAAAATAAAATTAAATAATAAAAGTATTAAAAGGAAAACTACTTAGAGAAAAGTTTCTGCAAAAAGTATAGTTGAAATGAATGTTAAAAGTTTTGTAGAGTCTATAGGTTTTCTCAAAGTAATAAACTGTATGACCAGGGATTGTATATTTGCTAACTTTTTTCTATTAACGATGATTTGGTAAAATTTTCGAACAAAACTGGTTTAGCGGTCATTCATTAAGCCTTGAATATGAAACATTCATAGTAATAAAAACATATTATTTCCATGTTATTCTTTTTTCATCACTTACTGATACAGAAGTATGTGAAAATAAACAGTATTCGGAAAATTAATAATGTAACTATAACATTCGTCATTTTTATAGCAAATTGTAATACTTGTGCATGAAAAATATTCACAACACATAAAATCATAATGTATAATTAAATATACGTTGATGAATTTGTGAACCTGCTTTAAAAAAGAATCCCGCTGTAGAAAAACTCTAAGTTTTCCGCACTTGTTAGTTTAGTAAATATTAAAGAATCGTATATCATTTGAATATATTTACACCTTGTATTTTTTTTTGTTGAAAATAATCGAACTCTTTTTGTGCGATATGAATAATTTTCTAAAACTTTTATGTATACCAAAAGTGATTATTATGTTGTAATTCTGTTTCTGTTTTGATAAACATGTTAAATTTTTCTTTCGTGCCGATCTCGAAGGAATTGAGCACATCGAATTTTCAGAATTAGTAACATTTATCATTTATGTTTCAAACTGCAATATGTGTATCGTTTTTTATTGCACGGATTTAGGCGTTCAATCAGTTTCACGATTTTATGTCCGCTTGTAATTTTACTTCTTTCATTAAAAATTACCTACTCCCCAACTTCCAAATTAATAAGATTAACAACCAAAAAATGTTACAAAATATTTGAATAAACTGTTCTTCGCTTTTAATTCGAGATATCAAAACACTTCTTAATTTTATTTACTTAAAGTTGTATTCTTATTTTGTATGGTATTAACCAATTGGATTAACCAACAATTGAAAGTCATTGTCATTGAAGTTACACAATATAAAATTAACTGTAATAATTTGAGATTAAAATTAGTGCTTTATCGGTTTAATGGTATTACAATTTTTATATATGACTTCTAATGGTTTTTCTCGAATATATCTGAAACTAAAGATCAAATTCGAATGAAATTAAGGGTATTTCTACTTCTTTTAAAATAGGCACTCTCGTAAAGGAAAATTCCTTCTTAGAAATCAAATAATAATCTTAAATTACTTAGTCCCTTAGCATTATAATATAATTCCCATTGAGCCATTAAAAGTGTTTCCAATTTCGTCCAGTTATGAAGAGAAACGTTAAAATAAATAAGGAATAATCTTTTTTTGACTATTGTACACAATAAAGAAATAACTTTATTAATCAGTGGAAAAAGTGTTTATAATATTACTCATTAACTCTCAAATGCATGTTTTTATAATAGAAATGTTGTATTCACTTATTTATCATAAAATAAATGACGAAGTTAGGTTACTAAGCTATCTTTATAGAATTAATATCTGGACTCATATATTAATTATATAAAATATGAGTTTTCTTAGTCTTTTTTACACCAATATCATTCTCGATAAGTATTTGTGTTTTTTAAATTTAATATTTAACGTATAACAAATTAGTCCCACGAAAATTATAAATGTTCGGCACATTTTATTAGTAGTTAATTACAAAAATAAATTTTCAAAATCAAATATTTATTCTTTATTGAACCGAACAGTGATTTTTTTTAAAAGAAAAATTCCCTTCTTTATATAATTAATTTTTTTTATTCCTGTCCTCTCTTAAACCTTAAATGAAACTTGTATTTCTACAAAATGTGCTTCAACTACTAACAGTTTCCTGACGGAAAGTATTATCCATGTTTTCCTTAGGGAAAGAAATTAAAGTTTTACCCACACATATGTGGTACAGCCACAAATATAACTAAATACTGCATGTGTTCAATTGCTTGCATATGTATAATCAACGATTGAATAATGTAAAGCGCGTAAGCAAAAGAGATGAAAATGATATCATATAACTCTAGATTGTAAGTTCTATAGTTAGAAAATACACACTGAAGAATCAAAATAATGTATAATTCAATTTATATCATTTCATTTAAATAATACACGCACATATAGTAATCGTATAATTTTTATTCGAATCAAGGCATTTTGTTCATTACTTACACATTTTTGCTAAATACTATTTGATATTTAAAACCATTTGCTTTGAATTAAGAAATAACAAATGACTTGAAAGTCTAACAAATACGCAAAATCGGAATATTTTTAAAGTCGGAAACGTGAAAGACCATTAAGCAGACAGTCATCCAGTGTAGTTACTGAAGTGATTCCCAAAAGCGTTATTTAAAAGAAGAGCTACAATGTAAGTTTTTAGAGTATAAAATTTCAAATCCTCGAACTAAAAACACTTTTCTTTCGCCATAGACAATTTCTTGTGTTTTGCTGGGAAGTAATATTTATTGAAGTATTTACTCCTAAAATGCTCAATATTTTAGATGGTTCTCAAAACCTAAACTATCTAAAAATATGTGTTTCCTTTATTGTTAATAACTAGAAGCAACACGAGGGTGGTTGGCGACGGACCTTTTAAACTTTCAGTCAAGTTACAAGAATGCATCGAATTTGAAACTCCTTCTCTAAACTTCCCCACTACTTCAATGGGAAAACTTGGGAAATGGGAGCCTCAACAGGTTTAGTATGCATCGGTCCCGCTACACGGTGGCTCTCAAGTAACATCAGAACTTGAATAAAAGTCGCGAAAGAAACAACAACGGTCGCGAACTCACGATCATGACTATTCGCTTTATAGGTCCGACTTGGGTGTGAAAACATAATAAGGGTTTTCTATTTTTTTTACCTGTTAGGTTAATAAGAGTTTTTGATAATGAAATACCTATCTAATGAGAATGAATAAAATTTAAATTTTTTTTCGAGGCTAATAATATACTACAAAGAAAGTGTTTACATCACTTTCCTAACAACTGAAAAAAAATCAGTAATCAGAGAAATTAATCAGTAAACACTTTAAATCCAAATAATTTAAGGAAATAATTTTAAGAAGTGTTCAAAGTTAATCACATTTTAAAACGTTTTTCAGAATTTCACTTGGTGTGTGTGTGTGAGTGTGTCATCAAATTTTCGATCGTTAATTTAACCAACTTCCCATCAAGCTAGAGCTTTGAAATTTTGGGAATCGTTCGTATTCGCCTAACAATGCAATATTTAGACGTTTGCGACAAGTTTTAATTAATATTTCCATAATTTTAATAAGTCAAAATATTCTTTCCTCTCGGCGCTTTTAGGATTGAGGGGAAAATTTCTTTCCCCCTCTGGGAGCACCGGGCACTCCCCACGCAGCATGAGGTATCGTAAACCTTTTGTACTCACAAAGGGGAGATACTATCTCCCCTTTACTATCTCCGAGATAGTAAGGGTTGCTGACTTTTAGTCAGTAATTATGAGCAAGAAAGAAAGTTTCCAATATTTGGCGCCATGTCTTATCACAATAATTTTTTCTGAATTCTGGTTCCCATTTTTTTTAATAGAATGACTTACAAACTTTCAAATGCATGTTTTGATTTTATGAGTATTATGAATTTTTTAATACTCTCACAAATGTCTCTTTTTAAGTAAATTTTAAAGTTAAAAATAACTAACAGTTTTAACTAATATTTCAATAATTTTCTTTAATAAACTTTGCCACCATATAAAAACGTTGGTTTTTATATCGAATTATTATTTATGAATAACATTATTTAAATAATTTGATTTTTGAACAATTGACTTCCATTTACGAAAGAAAAATTTTTACAACTCCATATATAAAACAAATTTGAGTCGATAGAGTAGTAAATTGATTGGCTTGTTGTTTATTATCTTCGCACATAAAAGCAATACAAGAGATTGACGGCGAATCACGTTATTTTGACCCACGGTCAAATGAAAGAGATAACATCTGAAAGAGTTAGCAACTTATTCTTTTAATGTATTCTCACCAAGCCAATACGGCAACTTTAAGCTCCATCGGATTAAACATTAATAAACTCCACCCCAATATAGGTCTTGAGTGGGCTCGGGTTGTTACATAATTCTCATGTAATCCTGTTGTCTTTCTGCCAATGGGCGCTGTTTGAGCGCAATGAACTCTTAGAGGGCGTTGTTTGTGAGGGTAGAGTAGACCAGGTGTAGGTCATGGAAGGCAGATATAGCCTAATTATGTATCCCCTTTTAATTTGTTACGTTCTTTTAAATAAACGTGTTTAATTTTTTGGAATTTTTTTCTTAATTAACCTATACACGAATAATCTGCGACACAGGTTTCGAACATACTTTGGACTAAAACAAGGCCAGATAGAGCACGTGGCCTCGATCCCTCGACCTTGTAGAGAAAATTATAGTAAAAAGAGATCCTTTGTCTTTCGAATGATATGAACATTCGAAAAGATACATATTAGAATTTTAAGTGCAGTCAATGACGATAATTTGACATAATACACTCAACGAACACACAGGAGCATCTCCCAAGTCTGTAATCTAGATTAATCACTCTATCCTGCCATTTAATACAAAAATAAACATTAAAGAAAAAACTTGTAACATATGATAGACGCAATAAGTTTTATTGAAAAAGGTGCTTGAACTTAAAAAGAAAAACATTACAATGTTGAGCAAAATTATTTTAGTTAATGAAACATCTCTCACTAATTTTGAAAGAAATCGTATAGAGCCACGCACAAAAGCTATAATCATCTCACATTGAATTATCATTATTGAATTATTCAAGATCCTCACGGACTGTGAATATCTCAATTATCTCATATTCTATGACGGGCACGTACAATAGAGGCAAGAAAAATTGAGCTGCACATATTTATAAGATTAACTTATGTTAACATACTGATAAGAATGGCATTTACCTGTCACCCAATAAAAAGCCATTTGAATGGTAAAAACATCTCACAGCTATTTTTCTCAAACTATGTATCTTTATTTTCAAAGATATAAATAGATAACACTGAATGACCACTAGCATCAAGCTTTAAAAGCAGTTTTTAAAGCTAATTACAGAAAATTAAATACAGATTTCATCTTAAATGAGATAATAGAGGTAAATAGAGGTGTAATAGTTTACATGTAAAAATCATTTAGAATAAAAGGAATCCTTAAATCTAGCATAAAAGTAACAACTGTATATGTAGAATTGTATTGAATTTAACAAATAAAAGTAGACATCTCTAATAGAGTAACAGAATCAAGCTATAATACGAACTTCCTATGTGAAAGACAAACATTTGAATGCTGAAATAAGGCATATCTTGATACTTAGATTATTAAAGCCACACACACACACACACACACACACACACACACACACACACA
>BMAW01111102.1:0-10565 GCA_019974015.1 Nephila pilipes | reverse complement strand
GGGGTAAAAAAAAAAAAAAAAAAAAAAAAAAAGATTTAGGCTATCCTAATTTCGTAATTCACGTTTCTTAAAAACTTATAATATTACCTCCACCCCCCCTTTTGTGAATAGAAACCATGAAATATAACAGGATTTTTCATAAGTATTATAACTGAGTAGCACCAGTAATTAATTAATGCATTTCATTATTTCAATATTTTTTTTTGCAGCTGTTGATATGTAAATTCACGAAGTTCACGTGAAAACTACTAGAAATTAAAGAATGATTTCACAAAATATTATTTAGTAATGATTCAGTTGGAAAAAGCCAGACAAGATTTCGAGCTATAATTGTCACTAAAGATTTTTCATAGCTTATTTATTAAGATAAAATGATTTGTTAAAAAATACTTCAAAGTTTGTATTTTTTTTCCTTTAAAAATAATTGAGGACGATCCGCTGAATTAACAGATGTATTATTTATAATAATTTGAAAAAATAGAAAATGTTCTAAAACTGAGTTTTAAAATAGTAAGTAAAAGTGTACCAAGACAAAGAGAAAAATATATGTGTTTGCGTTTTTCTCAAAATGCGTTTTTTTAGGATTCTGGTATACTTTCTTCAAAATCTATTTTTAAGTGCTCTGATATTTTGCCCATTATGAAATGAGGCAATTTCCTAAGTGATCATAATTTTTTTTGTAATAAATATTCACTAAATGTTAAGTATGTCGCAATATTATTGTAAAAATTATGAGCGATTTAAATCGTTAAATTTAAAAATTTATGAAACATTTAACTTGTAGAATTATATTTATGTTTAGTGCGTATAATGTGTGTTAAGTTTATAAGTACTCAGCAAATTATGAAGTTATAAATGCAATGGATTTATGCCCGGTATACCTAGAAGTAAGTACAGAACTTACAAATGCAACTAATGGTTATTTATAAATGTGACAGCTGTTATTTTTATTTATAAATATGAATTTCTTTGAATAAGCAGATATATAAATATATGACTTCCTTTGCTTTTAATTTTAAATAAGTGAGGATTATTTAAATTTTCTTTAAAATAAGTCAATTTTTTCTCGTCGAAACCCTTAATTGCCTTAATAGTTTTATTGGTTTAAAATTTATTGTTATTGATAATAATAGCTAAAAGGGGATTTTTTTATTCTATATTTTTGTGCTTTATGAGTTATTAAAGAGGTCACGAATTTCACAAAGGTGGGTTTTTTTTTTTTTTTTTTTTTTTTTTGAAACCCACTGAATATGATTAAACAAACTATGATTTTTAACTTAACCCAAAGACAAAGACAGAGTTTATCAATTGATAAGAAAAGCCAAATTTTTTAATCCACCTAATCGATACCTGGGGGCATTTCTTGATTCAAATGAGTTATCATGACAAATCTAAATTATATGTGGTTAATCGGTTTCTTAGATACAAGTGCTAATTCATTAACTATTTTGTAGCTAATTTTGTTTATTTATATATTTACGATTTAAACCTCTATATTATCCATTGGCGAACAAGATATTTTATATAAGAATAAATAACGAATGATGTTGGTGCAAGAGACTGATTAGGGGTGTAAAAGCTAATTTTAAGTAAAAAAATAAAAACTAGTTGCGGTGGAGGTTATAAGAGGGAGTAGATATTCAAGAAACTATATTTTTATGAGTAAAAAGAATTTATAATGCTCACATAAACTCATATATAATTCTAAGCGAGTTTTGCAAAATAACTGCACAATAAAAACCTTCTCTTCAAGAACTCCTTTTCCCTCCGAGGCTCAAGAAGTGCAGTATTCTTATAAATAATGGAAAATAAACACGTCTAAATGTGACCTTAGAACTACGAAATCTCTCTTTAACTGCCATTTATGAGATGTGTTCGAGCAAATTATAGGATTTGACTTCGTGATGGCAGAGTGCTGTCAGGGCCAACACACGAAAAAAATTGTAAATGTAATCCCGAGATATCTGTCTGTTTGTTGTTATATCAGGGTCTTAAATAAATAGATAAGTTGGAGTATAATATACCACTAAAAATACTATTTATGAAGGTAAAAAAAAAAAACGGGGGGGAGAAATGCCGGGACGGCAGACAATTTGGAAAACGGAATTTACTTTAATTTTAGGCGTGAAGGCCGAAATGAAACGGTTTGGAATCTCTATCTCAATTACGCATAAACACACAAATCATCATATAATTCTATTTAATATTATTCATATACTTATGATAATTATTTTATGTTATTCAAAACAGATAACAGCACAATTTTATAGAGTTTAGAGGGGGGATTTAAAGACTTTCTTGCTCTGATACAAAGGGGAGAAGGAGATTTGATGAAGTCTTTAACATATTATGATTTTCAATAAAATTTTTTTTTTCATATTTGATATAATTTTCAAATGACGATAATTACTAATCATCAAAAAACAAAAATACTTTCTCATGATAAAACTAATAATGATTGTGCTAGATATAAGTAATATATATATATATATATATATATATATATATATATATATATATGAATGTTATCGATAAACGATCGTTTCTTAATGCAATTAACAAATGATTTATCAAAAGTAAATTTCTTCAAAACATTACGAATAATATCCCCTACAGTTAACTTTTTAATATTGCTTATCGTATTTAATTCTTTCGGTTTTTATTTTATTTTTTATTTCTTACTTCTGATGTGATTTTAAAATTCAGAGGAAAGATTTTTATTCATAATCGCAACTATTAATCCAGAGAGAATACCAGTTAAAAACAATCGAGAATTCAGCAATACTATTTTACAAAAATAATTTATTGACTGAAAAATATGCTTTTGAGAAATGTAAACAAAGCAGAGAATTTTTCCCAAATCATCAAGCTAAATCATACTAATTTAGGAATTTTTCTCAAGGAGAATTTATTTTTTAACCAATTGTACTCATATATCGATATACCACTTGAAGTGTTTATCTTCTCTGTTTTATTTAAGATAACTGAGACGTTTTCGAGATGGAAAAATGAGCTTATTCTATTCCAAGTTTAAATAATCCTCCCTTTTTAAAATGGAAATCATATTTCAATATTGAGATATATGTACAATCATGCATCTTTTTACGCAAAGAAAATAATAATTATGAGCATAAATTTAATTGTGTATGAGAAATTAATAATCAATAGCTGTATTTACATTTGTAAATCGTGTATTGACCTTTAGGTGCATCTTACATTAATTCTTTCGCATTCATAACTAAAATTTTTGAGATTAAAATTAACATTCCATGCACTGAGCTTAATTACAATTTCGAAAATTGAGTTTAGTAAAGTAATTAAAGGCTGCATTTTATGATTCACATTTACCATAATTTTTTACAAATATTGCGCAAATACTTAAAATTTGAATGTTTATTATAAAAAAAAAATGCATTCACTATACACAGAAAATAACCTTGTGTCAAAATGTGGAAAATATTAAAATTAAAAATGAAACAGATTTTGAGGGAAATGTACCAACATAATGATTAAAAAAAACACATTTTGAGGGGGGAAATGCAAATGCAAATACTTTTCACTATGGAGTAGCATATGTTTACAATATTAAAATTACATTTTTGAATGTTCTGTTTATATAATTCTCATAAGTAATATATCTATGTCATCAGTGAAGCTCCCGATATTTTTTTAACTGGAAAATCGAAAAATACAAAATTTGAAGTATTTTAGTGTTTATAAAAAATTATCAAAAAATTTGAAAAGTTTATTCTTAAATCAATAATAAAAATTGGATAGAATGAATCAAAATATGACGAGAAAAACTTCGAAAGATGGATATGAAATTTTAAAAAATATATATATTAATTATTTCAGGCATTTTAATGAAATTTGAGGTGATTTTTTGCTTAAAGAACATTTAAATTTTATTAACTGAAGGGCGTAATTATTTTAGAACTGTTATGAAAATAATCATAAAAAAAAAAACCCTTATTAGAAAAGTAGTAAATTGATTATTCACAAAATTGAAGGACTTCAAAAATGAACAAAAGAAGACTGGTGCTCTGAAGAGAGAAAATTAATTTAATATTTTGCATAAAATGTTTTTCATACGAAAAAAATATTTATTTAAAACAAGCTAATAGGCATAAACTTTTAAGCCATCTAGGCTTTGAAACTTAAGAAAACTTTGAATTACAACACATGACTAATTAATAAAACTTCATAGAAATTAATTTTTAAGTAATGAAATAGGGGAGTAAGAAAGATTTACATGAAAGCTGCCTTTTAATTTCATAGACTTTGACGAGTTGCATATCCTTGGAAATTTGAAAGACATAAAAGATCGTATTAATTTAAATATTACGGTATTAAAATAATAATTAAATACAGAGGGAAAAAATTCATTCTAGAACTTTTTTACCTAAAATAGCTGCGGCCAATTAAACCTACGTTCATTAACCAAGGTTATTTATCCATAGAAATTTAAAGATGTAATTACCATACTAATTAAAACCAAGCAACTACCTTGGCGTTAAAATTAGTTAATTAACAATCGGGGGAAATTTAGGAGGCATGTTACAAAAGATGGTGGAAAGAAAATTTTCCGAACTTTTGCCGAAGTACGGTTACTAGTTTTCAAAAACCAGAAAATCAAAAAAAAATCTCAAGGTACACTCACCTCGGCGCATTGAAAATTTAATCCAACAAACACCACAATCCAGACGATCCACAAAGAAAGGGAGCCCAGCAAGCTCCTGAGTTCCATGTTCCTCTCACACACAAAAAAAGCACACGATAATAAGTTAAAAAAAAAACAATAAGCTCAATGGACAACAATCCTCAGGAAGCACCCACCGTCACCATGATCACTTATCCCAAATATCGATGTAATCCAAGAGACACACGATGAGGTTTTGTGATAAGGCCGAGGTATGGTTTGTCGCGTCCGAACCTGGTCGTCGAGTTCTTGCAAACTGATGTCGAAGTTTCCTTCGGCTTTGAGTTGCTGCAGGTAGCAGGGGAAGGGAGAGGGAACCTGGAATCTTAATCGCATGGCGGCCATGGAACTTGTTCTTCGAGTTTTTCGTTTTGGTTGTTTATTTTTAGTTTTCGATTTGCTTGCTGCTTCTCTTGCGCATTGACTCCAGTTCCGGTGCTAAACACCTCCCGATTGTGTTGAGAAACATGGAAGGGTTCTTCTGTCACTTTTTTTTTTAAAATCCCATCTCTTGTATTTTTTATGTATATTTTGGTAAGTGTTTGTTCGTCCAGAAATGGTTTCAGTATGAAGTTTTGGTGACATCTTGTCGAAAAAGTCTCCGATTTGGAAAGAGCATAGGAAAAAAAAATCAACAAATAATGAAAACAATTCTAATATGAATACAATTCAGATAACTCATCTGTCCTAGCCGATATCAAATAAGTTTGCAAAACGCTCAGCGTAAATAAAGTCAAACAAACCATACCGATCTTTTAAAAAGTTAAAGCATCGTAAAGTTTTAATTATTACTAAGAAATAAAACCGAGAGTTATATCTTAATAAAATAAATTCTACATATTAATGGATACCTTATGTCCACGATGTTGTACATTACAGCTATTCATGTTGATTGGTTTCAGGAAACCGTAGATTGAAGTAACCCGCAGTATCGTTAAGTTTTAAAACTGTTATACCAGGGTATAGTAAAGTTTTAATTATTACTAAAGGTAATCTAGATAGAAACTTAAATTTGATTTATTATTTGTTACAAAGTCACTAACCAGAGTTATGCATTTCTCCAGTGGTATCTTGTCCTTTCCAAGGCTGTCATTACAAAACTCTGCAGATTGAACAGTGTCTTCTTCATACTGCAATTACTACAATTTACGGGTTCGAGAAACCAAACAAATTAACATGAATGGATATCATTTACAACATTAAGTACATAAATATAAATTAATATGTTGAATAAATTTTATCCAGATACCTCATTATTTATTAGTAATAAGGAAAGCTTTACGATGTTTTTTCGAATTCGAGCAAAAAGATCTTCATAAGATAAAGTTGATACATTCATTCAGTTGTTTTCCCAAATTTCCATTATTTGGTGCGGAAAAACAATCCTCAAATCAAAATTTTTCTTTCGCGCGCGCGTTTATTATCTTCTTATTTAATTCAAATTAAAACTGTTTCACACTCCGCCTTCGCAATTCCCAACAAACTTTTGTTGAAAACCAAATTGGTACAAGAGACCGCCCTTCTCCTCTCCATTTACTTTTTTATCGACAGGCACCATTTCAAACACTCCGTGAAATTCCATGGTGGGAATTTCGCTATTGAATTTCTCTTCGAATCTCTGCCACTTGAAATTTTTAATTCAAGAAGATAACTAAGTAATTAGAAAAAAAAATTTAAAATAAAATAAAATTTGTAATTTTCTTTTTTTGTTTTCTCTGATAATGTTTTGAAAATATTGTTTATTCTTTGATAAAATTTTTGAAATTAAAATCAACTGTGCTCTGTACATCCTAATATACATGATTAATTTTTTTAATCATTCACAAATTTTTTTTAAAAATGATCTTGAGTCAAATGCTTTTTATGGATGACACTCTAAAAAATATGATAATAGTAGTAGTACACATAGTTATAGTTACATAGTAGTAGTTATTCGTTCTTTTATTTTTTTTAAAAAAAATTTGAATTAAGATACCTATGGCTAATGGGCCCCCTCTTATTTCAAATTGAAATTGCGATGTCTGTAACGAAATTGGAAAGACGAAAAAATTTCGGTTCTTCTCCCAATCTGTTCCCTTTTAATTCTTAAAAGAATTTTGATTTTGACTTTACATTTTCCCTTTTAAATCCAATTCTAAAAAGTTTTATTTCATTTAAGCAAAAGGAACAACGAAAAAAAATGCAACAATATAATTTTTTAAACAGAACATTATTTATATTTGAAATGAATAGAATATATTAACCAAAAAAGAAATAGAGATCATATTATTTTGAGATTCGCATTCCGCTTAATTCTCCATCTGTTTGGTGTCAGTTTAACCAGGCATAATAAAAGGGAAAATATAATGAGAAAGAGCAAAATACGCGTATGTTAAATTTAATAAACATAAGAAACAAAACAAAAAAAAAAAGTTCGCTTGCAGGTATTATTGTCGCTAGTGAAAATATAACAATCATCAGTAGCCGTATCACCCTCTGCTACAGCAAGGATGGCCAACAAATGGCATGCGCGCCACAGTGTAACACGGCAGAGTCCTAAAAGAAGCACGCGAAGACTTGGGGGAAAATTTAAAACTCCAAAACCTCCGAACTATGATGGATTTAAAAATTTAAAATCCATTTTGCAAGATTCATTCAGTACTAGATATGATGATTTTCAAGGAGATAAAGTTCTGATCTTTTCACAAATCTTTTTTTTTTTTCAATTTCGTTACAAGACGTCGATTGTTACCCGCCTCTCCGAACTCCAAATTGAAATTATTGACCTACAGCCTCATACTACACTAAAAAGTAAATATAAGGAAATTATTTCAATTGCATGTGATCCAAATTGTATTGAATTTCGGAAATTTGTATCAACAAGCGATTACACTCTTTAATACGATTTGGCTGTTGAATATTGTTTGTAGATTTGTATGTGAACCAATGTTTTCTATTATGAACGTAATAAAATCAAAATATACTTCAAGATTAACTGATATTCACCTAAAACAGCAAATTTTGCTATCAACGTTCCTGACGTATCAAATAATCAATAACTAATCTAACGTATCAACTAATCTTGATATAGATAATTTGGTAAAAAAAATACAAATTCTAAAACCACACAAACACACACACACACACACATATATATATATATGATGAATTGAAATTTATAAAATTATGCCACTGAAAAGAGAAAATCCAGAAAAAAAAATAAAAATAAGTTAAAAAATAAATGAATATATGGAACCCATCAAGTCAAAAAGCAATTTCGGGCTGAGGACCGAATAAGCGGTGTTAAACTAGTTTACTGATACAAACCTTCCCCTTTTGCTACTTGGTAGGCTGAAATATAAAAACACATATATAAAAAAAAAAAAAAAAAAAAAAAAAAAATTTAATAATTATTTAAGATCAAATATTTCAAGTTATTCATTTTTAATTTATATCTAGTTTAGCTGACTGAATCTTTCGAGACAATAAAACATAAATTTGAACGTTTTGTTTGTTACATTATTTTTCACACTTTCGCAACTCAGACTTACATAAAAAAAAAAGATATGATGTTTGCTAAATCCTCATAACAAGCTTATAAATGGCATTCCTCCCCTATTTTTATGGGTTTTTTTAATGTTGAAAAAGATAGAAAGGGCACTCATGATTTCTTTTTGTTCAGATAGTGGCACTTTTTCCAGAAAGGTTCGCCACCATCGTGGTACAGGCTTCCTGATTGATACTGATTCATGTTATAACCATTGACGATTTGAGAAAATTTACCAATATTAATGAAGAACAATAAAAATCTAACAGATTCAAACACGTATTACATTTCTTTGATTACTTAACCACCCTAAAGAAAGTTAAAATTTCTAACTTAAAATAAGAAGACAGTCCTGAAAAGCCATTAAAACAATTATAAGCCCATCCTTTGGAAATATTATTTGTGCATTGCTATATTTTTTTCTCAACTTCCTTTTTCAAAATAGTAGAATCGTCTTTTGATTAACTTTGAAATTAATATTGAAATGGTCAAGTCACTCTATTACTAACACTAGCTTTATTACCCTAAGGTGTCTTAATAAATAATTTTTTAAACTTCATTTTCATGGTCTCTAGGCTACTTCTGAGCCGTTCATTCAAATTCTGGTAGAAGCAAAAGAATCTATAAATCAGGATAATCGAGCATAACGAGAAATAAAATCCATCTGTTCTTCAATGCTTTCATTGAAGTAATTAGAGTTAATTATTAATTCAATTCCTACTCACCAAGCTTGATCGTCCTTTGGAATCACTAAGTCCTTTGCCAACAGTTCCTGAGTAGCATTAAAAAGACTGATTCAAATTGTGCGATCAACCATTTCTAACGAAATCACCTTCCATCCCTTAATGTGGCTGAGGCAGCCGAGTAGCCATCGTGACGAGCTCGCAGTAGGTACAGTTTTAATCGAGTCGTCCTGATGCCACTAACTGATTGAAATAATCTGATCACAATAATTAATGATTAATTGATTATTCATAAATGACGCACTTAGAAGCAACACTTGAGACATTGGCTACGGATCTCGTCATTTTGATCCTCGGTCAAGTGCTAAGAACGGCAATTGAGCGGTATTTCTCCCTCCAAACTTCCACATCACGCCAATGGGAGTTCTTGGAGCTGCGACAGATATAACGTTCATCAGTCGCCCACAGGATGGGTCTTAAGTTTCATCATCTCTTTAATTATTTAACTCACGACTCGATGGATACAACGCTAGTCGCGAGTTTGCGATCGTGACCACTAGACTATTGCGGCCACCTGACACCAGTAAGTACCATCGTGTTGCAAGGATAAATCACGTGAAATTTGTAGAGGATCCGAGACCTCCCGTTCGCGCGCTGTAGCAATTTGAAGACAGGGGAACAGCTTATGTGTCTTCCTCGATCAAGGTTTAAAATTGCGAGGTCCGTTTCAATAACCCTCGTGTTGTTTCTAAGTGTAACGTTAATATTAAAACAATCAATCAGTTCCACGTTTTTTCCTTATCATTTATAATAAATGTCAAAAAGTACACAAACACATACACACACGTTCCCTTTCATTTTCTACAAACTGCAAAATCTCTTAAGATAATACACTAGTATTCTAAAAATTAAGAGAATTTGCATATTTTGTAGATTTTCATGAAAAGATTTAAACGAAATGTAAAAATACTGTTTCGAAACAAAGATGCAAATCTTGTACTGCCAATACATAAGCATATACGTATATGGGAGCGGAACTAGTCGAAAAACAGAATTTATAAGCGCGCATGCTAAAATCCGCATTTCGTTCGCTAGCGCATTTCGCCGAATTTCTTGCTGTTGTTTTTTTTCCAGCAAACGCTTAAATTAAAATTCAAACAGTAAAACTGATTAACGACCAATGTTTAGATGAGGGAATGAGGCGGTGAATTGGGGGTAGACTAGAACAGGCCAGTCTCAAATCCAGATTTGCAGAGAATTCGATTTAATGCCCAGTGTAGTGTCCGACTTATGGAAACAGTTTAAGGATACCGGATCCGTCGAGAGAGAGCCTGGGAAAGGTGGCGCAAGAGCCTTGACGGCCAAAGAACATCACCATTTGTCTATTACAGCGAAGCGTAATAGGGATGTTACAGCTTCTCATGTTTTTTATGAAAAAAAAATAGTATGCAGCCACTATAACTCTAGTTTCAAGGATGACTGTTTCCAGATGACTTCATGAGAGAGAGCTGTTTGCAAGCAGACTTGTTGTTTGCGTCCCTCTCAGTTTTGTGAACAGGAGAGTCCGCTTAAAATGGAGCAGAGATCATACAGTTTGGAGTATGAATCAATGGGTGACCGTTCTCTTCACTGATGAGTCCTGGTTCAGCCTAACCAG
>BMAW01111095.1:0-10431 GCA_019974015.1 Nephila pilipes | reverse complement strand
AGTTATTGACACTGAGAACATATATGGAATCTTTTATTTCTTGTTTATAATATCTTTGTAGGAATATATAGAGTCTATAAAGTACATCATACCGATCTGTCATAAGCCAGATCCAGAACTCTTATAAATGCTATTTATCCGTGCTTGAAGTTTATTTTCCACTATTTTTATCTGAATCGCTTAGATTCCTTCATTTTGAGGTTTCATATTCTATTTTCTTCCTTTCTCCAAGTTTTGAAATTTAAAATTTTCTTTCTTTTTACTTTACACAACATAAAAAAGTTTGACGAGTTGTTTCTTTATCTGCAATAAAAAATCTGCTTTTTATTTTGTTTCTGTAGTTTTGATTTATTTCAATATTTTATTATATTATATATATATATATGTGTGTGTGTGTGTGTGTGTGTGTGTGTGTGTGTGTGTGTGTGTGTGTGTGTGTGTGTGTGTGTGTGTGTGTGTGTGTGTGTGTGTGTGTGTGTGTGTGTGTGTGTGTGTGTGTACCCAACCAAAAAAAATGTTTTAAAGCTTTAGTAAACCTATAAAATTAACAGAAATCAAATGTTATGAAAATTACTTGAAAAAAAAATCACATTCAAAACAAAATAAAGAAAAAAAAATATTATTTCAAATAATGTTTTATATATATATATATACATAATACCATTTATACTTTAGAGTCAAATGGATTTTTAACTTTATGTTAGAATGGAAAATCTACATTTATTTAAGGTTTCTAAATTTTAAAGCCTTTGAACATAATAAAAGGATAAATATTTTGTAACAACAATAATTTCTATTTTTTTTTATTAAAGTATTAGAATATTTGTATATCTGAAATTTTTTGGGGAGATTTAGATTACTGAACAACCTTAAATAAATTATTTAAAAATTAATAACTTCACTGAAGATTTTTTGCTTCATTATTTTATCTAGACGATATTAAACCCTGGAGACATTTCTATTTAATTAACAATTATAGTTACATTAACACTGATCAATATATATGAAAGTATGCTGTAAAAAAAATTCTGACATGATATCTAACGTCATTTCTTGATTCTTGCGTGAAGCATACGGATTTGAATGTTGAAATATAATGAAAAATAACTACCATTATCATCCTTACTGTCCTGAAACAGATAATAACTTTCCAAATTTTAATTCCTAAATTACTTTCTCCGAAGAAGATCTAAGTTCAAAGCCTCGTCATCTTCAAATTTAAAGGACGGATCTATTGAATAACGTGAATAAAGTATTAAAGTATTAAATCCATTTCATTCTCAGGGCAAATAACGTGATCTTCAATATCTTTAATGTGTTACATTATTGACGAAGATGATTAAAATTGCATCGTACCTTCGGTCGTAATTATTTTCGTAAAACAAATGGAGATGTGGTTCTTTCAATAATTTTAGTTTATGTCAGCAAGTTTTATGTCAGCGAATATTTAGTATAATGGTTCCATGTTTATTTATATTCCTGAAATTTTTAATATTGGTCTTAGTTCCTAAAATAAAAAAGAATTCGTACTACATAAAATGAATTCAGCTGAAAAAATATTTATTTATCACATAAGGATAAATTTAATTCAGCCGAAAACATTATTCAAAATAGTAAATTTTATAAGACCGTTGGACAAAATTGTAATACATGACGATTCCAGAACCTAAATTGTAAAAGTATATTTCATTTTCATATATATCTTAAGTAAAGCCTTTATTTTCCATTTCATTCTTATAATGTAAAATTTTAAGCTTAGTTATCCGAGTATATTTTCTGATGCTATTAAAATAATTATAAAACTGAATTTTAAAATTAATCAACAAAGTTGAACATGCATTTTGAAAATTCGAAAGAGAAATTTTTAGAGGAAAGTTTATTTCTTTTTTTAAAATTCTATTTGGTGAAATAACTATACATTTGTTTGATTTAAGTATCAAGAGTTAAAATTCCATATTTATTAAAAATTATGATCCAAGATGATTTACTTTTCCAAAAATTTATTTTCATGTTTATTTCCTCGTTATTCAATATTAATTCGTTGACTTTTATAAAAAGTAAAATGAAATATAAAATATGAATTTTAGTATTTAATACGAACGCATAATTTCAAAAACGTTATAGCTTTTAAAAAATTTATTCTTTAATTTTTCTATTCCTATAAATTTTACCCTTATTGTTCTTTTATATATAACTCCTTTAACTATTTTGACGATATAAAAATTTGCTTTGAAACGTTTCATTTTTCGAAACGTTTATCTGTTCTTTTATTTTGGATAAAATAAGAAAATTTCTCACGAATTCTAATACTAGTTTTTGTGCACTAATATTACATTACTGCATTGAAGAGAATTTAACAGTGGAACAAAGCGAACATTCTGAAAATTATTATTCATCCCAAACGAAAGTCTTACAGGTGTTTTAACTCACTTTTCTCTACAATTATTGATTCAAAAAAGGAATTTCACAAAGTAATTAGATTTTCTATTTTAGTTGCAATTTTTTCCCCTAGTTTGTTAAAAAGTGACTGAATAAAAATCGTTTGTACAATAAAGAGTTTTGAATGTTTATAAAATCCAGACAATCAAAAAAATATTTCAGTTCATAATATAGCTCTACGTGCTAGTCAAGCGATATTAATTTAACTGGAGTTCGTGAATTTTTCGATAACGTATAGAAAATGTATTGAATATAATTTAATAAATGTAAGCCCTTTTAATATTAACAGATCAAATCTATGGCTCTTTGCCATAATACATATTTTTTATACTCTCAAAACAGAATTTATGTTTATTTTCATTTTAAAATAAATTTATTCTCTTTTGAATGTTTACAACAAAATACAGACACTCTATAAACGTCTGTTAGTTTAAGATCAGAAGTTTCATTGAAAATTAGCGAAATTCATTTTATTGTCTCTATTTATTATAAATCAAATATAATATCGTCTTTGTTGTTATTTTTTACTTTGTCGTTGAATAATAAGGAAAAAAAATCAAATGTCAAATATATATTCGTAGCTTGCTTGGCATTTAACTTTTTTCATTTTTATTAAGAAGTTACAAATTATATTTTAGAATTCTTCTGACAAACACTGCAGTTGCTAGAAAATATCTTCGAAGTTTAATAAAGAAAGCAACTTTATATTTGTTTCGAGGATACGGCAATGATATATTAGAAAAGAATTATTTCTTATTGAAAAGAAAAATGTCCAGTTTTTCCTTCGAATTAATAAGGAATTATAACATGTTATTAAGTAAAATGTTATTTTAAGATTCTGTTTCTGAAATAAAGATTTCATTATGATAAAAAAGGAAGAAGATGAATCACTTGCCATCAAAAATTTAAACTATAAAAATTGTTTAAATAATTTGAAGTTTACATCTATGTAAATAAATGAAATTCTATATAAAAGATATATTTTAAGGTGTTTTTAAATGTAAAGACATTTTAATGCTCTTATATCATTACATTTTTCCAAGAGAATAATCATCTTCAATGGCACCCATAATTTTTGGCATTAATAACATGTAAACCATTTGAAATCCATATTGTATCAAAAATTGAAAATAGAATGCAAGTGGATTTTTAACTTGAAATATCATAGAACAGTCACTTGAATTTCAAAAAGGTTCCTGATGTTACAATTAATTTCATAGATGGTAATTTCGGATTCTTATTAAATTAGTGCTCAGTTAATTTTTAATTGAATTGGTATTGATAAAGCACAAAATTCAATCTTTACGTCAAGATGATGTACATTTAAAATTCCTTTTCAATTATTATATTCCAAATTATGATTTGGAATATAATAATTGAAAAGGAATTGCTGACTTTGTAGAAAAAGAAGATTAGTTACAAATCTGTAATATAAACAAAATAATGAATAAACACAAAATTACACTTGCTAGGAAATGATATTTCTTAAAGTTTCAAAGAGAGTATACAAACATACAATATTTAATAACTAAAAAACATTTTACTGCTGTTTTTGGTTAAGGCTTCTATTAAAAAGATATGTTAGTTATTATCAGTTTCTGACAAATAGTAAAATAAAATAAGAATTAAAACAAAATAACGAGAAAGTTTTCATTTCGTGGGATTCCATTATTATTAGTATTACATATGGTGTTATTATAGTCTACTTTCGTTTCAATTTGTGGAATTATTTTTTGTTATGTTTATGATTATACAAAATATCAGAATTTTCTTGGATTTCTAATACTTTTAACTTTGAATTGAGGTTGATCACGTAAAAGTTAATGAAAATCAATTATAAAGTACTTTTCATATATTTTACTTAAAAAATTGGTATTAAAAGATGTTCAAGTATATTAGACAAATTAACCTTAAAATATTAATCAGACCCATGTATCTGTGTCAATAAAATGCAATTATATAAAATTCGAATTAGAATAAGAATAATACTTTGAAATCAAAAATTCAAAATGCACCTCTACATGAAATGGAATAAATATTTTATGCCTTTAATAATTTAATTTTAAAAACATAAAATATTTATTCCATTAATAAATATTTAAATAAATAATTTAAATGTTTTTTTATTCTATTGAAGAAAATCAATCTACTCAAGTTAGTAAAGGAGACAAAAAAAAAAAAAACCCAGTAAAATAAGCAATTCGATATTGCCAAATTGTGTAAACACTCTCTCCAGTTAATGGGGATCAATAGTAATTAAACAGTTAATTCGAACTTCTGAATAAAGTGTGCGGTTTACTCAACCGTGATTAATCACCGGAGTGACAGTTTATCACGCAAGGAAATGATTGGAGGATGGTATCTTTTAAGGAAATGTGATTGGAGGAAGTGTTTCTGAGCTTCGAGGTGTGTTCAGTTCCTCGACCTCTACTATCTAAGAATATTCAATAAAATTTCTGAAATTAAAACTGTTAGAAAGATATTCTATTTTAACATCAAAAATTATAAAATTTTGAGGATAAGCTTCTGATTTCAGGACCATTCTATCCCGAAGGATTTCAAAGAAAAATTAAGTATGGAAAGCTTGATATAAAAATGTTTTCGAAGCTACATTTTTATATTTTTAGGAAACTTAGTTTTATTCCATTACAAAAATTTTGCAATGAAATGATTTTAAATGTTTCCGTTTACAAAGATTTTGTTATTAACGAGGAATAAAAATGAAATATGTGAAAGAAATTCAACTTTAAGTCATCTCATTGCAGTTACAATATTAGATACGTATTGCAATGAGTTACATTTCCATTCATTTCAATACAATATCGAAGTCGTTTTCGTTGAGTTTTTCACCTCAAAACACATCAAGAAAGAAGTAATGTGAGACTTAGATTGTGACTGTATAAATGTAGATTTTTGACATTGTTGTATTAAAAATCTATTCAATTAAGAAGTAAGCAAATCAGTGATGGAGAGGCACTACATGGTGATCTGATTACTTTTCAAGACATCTATTCAGTGGGTTTAACCTTATTTTCAGTTTTTATTACTGCTTATAAATTGATAATGATACTACATAAGTTAATTTAAAATCAAAATAAGCTATAAAAGAATAGTAACTCACGTATGAAAATTAGATACAGGATGGTGAGAAAAAATGACGCCACAAAAGTACATGTCTGTTTAATTTGATTAATTGAACTTTTGTAATTTTGAATATCTTGTTAATCAGTAAATCTTGATAATAAATAGCTAGATAGATTTAAATTACTTACATATTATATAAATTTTACTTCAATCCTTCTAAAAGTTTAATCGAAAAATTTTTCAGCATAAGTATAATTTTTACAGATAAAAAAAAAAGGTTACATATTTTGTCTAGTTGAATTCCATAGAAACTAGTTAAATCAAAGAAAAAAAGTTATTTTCTAAAATCAAATTCCAGATAGAAAGCAAAGCTTGCTTTTCTTTGTATTTGTGGTCACTTAAATATTTTCAAATTATTTCATTATATGACAAGAAAAATATTTTTCAAGTAGTTATTAATTTCTCCCTTGATCAAAAAAAGAATTACATTTAAAAGAAATCAACTTGTTAGAAAATATGAGCTTTTGTTATAATGGAAAAATAATAAGAATATTTTAATAATGAAAGTTTTCGATAAAAGTAATTCATCCATTTTCTATTATGAAATTTTTTAGGTTTCAAATAAAATTTCATTACATCTCAGAAAATCTTTTTTCAAATATTTTAATAATTTAATGATAAGTAATTCGACATGCTTGACACTATTCAGACGAAAATGAAAAAAATTTACAAATACACACTCTTCAAATAATGTTTCATAATTAATTATTTTTTTCTAAAAAACTATGTCTTACAATCTACCTACATTTTGAATAAAATTATAAAATAAGTAAAAGGTTTTTCCAAGTTATTATGCTTTTTCCCATATCATATTTTCTCACGCGCTAAACATGTATATAAAACTTGTATAAGGAGAATTTTTTGTTTCAATAAACTGCTTAAGACTCTTTTATTTTTCTCTTATTGAATTTCGATCTTTAATCTTGTAAATTTTCTCTTAAAAGATATTAACAAATTCTCTCAAAAGAAATTTTTAATCTTAGGAGCTCGTTTATTTTAAAAAGAATTTTTGTTAATAGCTATTCATGTATAATATACTTATATTATTAAAACAATTACATTGATTAGTTTTGTTTTTTTTTTTTTGTACTTTTTCAATAAAAAATTTTTAAGATGATCAATAAATTGTTTTTGCTTATAAGATTTCCAGAGTTTTTGCAAAGTTTAATTATAATCAGAAGATTAAGTTAAGAAATTTATATATGATTTTTAAGAAATTTATATATGATTTATAAGAAATTTATATATATATATATATATATATATGACATTTTCAGAGAGTAAATGTATTAAAAAATATAAAAATAATTACGTAATATAGGAGAAGTTTAATTTTTACTTGCCTCAAATTTGAATTTATTGAAATACTTCTGTTTCTCAGCAATGTTTTAAAACAATTATTGTTTTAAATTATAACCAATTCCTTAAATAAATAAATGAAATATAGAATTAAATTAAAAACACTTTCTTGAGATTTAAGCATAAACATTCAAAACATTTGTGTCAATGAATTAAAAATGATAATAAATATCCTAAATTCTGCTTAAACAAACTTTTTAAATTAAAATCAATACTTTTAGTTTCAAATAAATAGATTCAAGATAAATACTCAGATATATTTCTAAAGCTCGAGATGATAATGTATGAAAATAAATGCTAATTAAAATCAAAGTTATCGTAATTCATTCATATATTCAGTGGGAAATAACGGGGGTGGATTTTCAAATGTCCACAAAGTCTAAATTGTAGAAATGAATGAATGACAAAAAATGAATGACAAGGTAAAATAAGCATGAAATGTGAGGTTGAATGACCGACCAATGAAATGTAATTTATTGCGGTTGATAAATCATCGTCTATAGAATGTTGACAACATCTTGTCAGGAATGAAATTGAAATATTACACAACGCTGATTTGGCGATTGTTCGTTGCTCACATTAAGTTTTTACGGCTCTGTAAATATCATCAGAATTTAGATTAACTGAGGTTGCTTTTTAAAAGACAGTTGCAAATGATTATAAAATCAAATAAAGTAATTGGTTAATTATTATATATAACATAGTATTATCTGACTTAAACCAAATATGAATGGAAAAATGAATACATTATCTCACGTAGTGGCTTTGAAAATGTAACTTATAAGTCAATAACTATGAGAAGTCAGATTTGTTTTCGTATATCATCTAATGAATCTTCAAAAGTGGAATTAAGTTCAATCTATTTCTATTGTCTTGTAGTTTCTCTGTGAGAATGTTGTTACAATATCATTTAGTTGTAGGCTAAGTATGATAATATATTATTATTTTATATACCAAATTTATAATGTTTTAATGTTATTTTTATTGTGTGCTCAGAAACAATTCAGATATGCATACTTTTGACGTATAAGTGGTATTTATCACAAAATTTACTTAAAGTAAAATTCGTAACAAATACCGCTGGTAACAAAATGATTTAATATTTTAAATAGAATTATGTGTTCTTATCTCTTTTATGAATTATTTATTTTTATTTGAAATATTTTATGAGATAAAATTAATATACTTGTAAAGTATTTCGGATTTACGCAAAAAGTGTTTATTTTAGAACTTAATTATTTGTGCATAAAAAGATTAATTGAGATAGAAAATCTTAATTCTATTAAAAATTTAACAAACAGGGGATATAAAAGTACTACTCATGTGTTTAAAGAAAAACATGCAAATAATTTAATTAAAAAAATTTCAATGTTGTATATAGATTAAACGATGATGAATAATTATTTTAAAGATAGAATATTTTTATACTTACTAAGAAGATGAATATTTTATACAAATTTCTGCCTATATTGAAAACGCGTGTTAATTGTTTTATTAAATAGTTTCTTAGAACTACATCATCTCCATTTCTTAAATTAATATCTTAATTCTTTTCTCTTGAGATATGCTAAATGTTTGCTTGGTTAAGCTTTGATGTTTTGTACTTCGTTTTATTTCTTAAATTCTAGTTACATACAGTTTTTAATTATTTACATGTTTAATAAGTATTCTTGAAAATTTTATAAGAATATATTTTCTCCAATTTAATGACATCTAAACATTATAGCATCGTATATTTAAAATTGTGGATTACATTTCGGAATGAAAAAAATATCTCAAAAATAAAAATATTCGTCAAATGCATTTCTTTTACACAAAATTAATTTGAGATAATTTTCATTTATTTTGTATTCCCTATTTTAAAAATAAAACTTGCGGGAGGCAAATATCTTTGAATTAGTATCAAGCACAAAATTAACATAAAATTTAAGTTGTATAAAAGTACATGAAAGATAAATGACTATACATTTCTGACTATTTAATGATGCTCGTAATATTTATAGGGATTTATAACATATGAAAATTAATTTGCCTTCTTTACGGGTTATAAAGCTTAAGGGTGATATATTTTTATTTTAAAATATTTATTTCAAGATTTACAATATTGAATGATGTCATCTGACAAAGGTTTACAGTATATTTTTAGGGAATTTTAGATGAAGCCTCGTGTATTCATCTTGTAAATACTTTTAACAACAATTAAAATAAAAAGAGAATTATTTTGCGTTTATTTAGAAATAATATATATCAAATTATTCACACACACATTAGAAAATTATGATTAAAAAAATATCTTTTCAGCCAATCAAAAGATTCATTTTTTTAAAAATCGATATTTATTGTATTTGTGAATATTTGCAAAATTATTAAACATGACGTTTATCTTAATTATTTAACTCTAATGTAATCCTTTTGCAAGACAGAAAAAAATTCACTGTAGAGCATCAAAACGATATCTGTCTCATTTTTTTAAATATCTTACAAGCAATTGATTTATTAAAAATTATTTTTTTGCTTAACTCTTATAACTGTTAATTAAATTTGAGCATTTTATCTCAAAATAATCAGTAAAGCTGTAATAGTATCGTTTCTTGACCTCACCTTTTATTATTACGAAAACTACATTTCTATTTAATTATTTCAGTGAAAGTAGTTATTTATATTAATACCTAACATACAAATTTAAGTAAGTTTTGCTTTTATGTTGTCTTAAACTTATAAAGAAAAACAGTAAGATTTCTGACGTTTTTAAAAATGAATACGTGTGCGTTCGAACTATTGAAACTTTTAGTTTTCAAAGACTCAAGAAAATTAAATGGGATTTTGAAAACTGTAAAATTTTGGAGAGAAATTTTTAAAAC
Source organism: Nephila pilipes (assembly GCA_019974015.1). Classification (NCBI taxonomy): domain Eukaryota; kingdom Metazoa; phylum Arthropoda; class Arachnida; order Araneae; family Nephilidae; genus Nephila; species Nephila pilipes. The sequence continues at coordinate 628 of BMAW01111095.1, read as the reverse complement.
GTTTATAACACATTATACATAAACTAAATATCAAATTAAGAACTGAATTTTCCAAATTCAACGGACAATTGAGAATTTAATCCTGTAAAACATGAGCTTTATAGATGGGTATACTGCTCACCATATATATATATATATATTTGGTCCTTATTTTAAGTGTAGGTTCCGAAGATTTTCTTTGTAGTTATAGAGCTAGTGATATACGTATTATATAATATTTTGAAAGTCATTAATTTTTCTTTATAAATTACCAATAATGATAGTTTATCGATGTGTGCAAATAAATTCCCATACATAATTTTTAATTTAGCATTCACTTGCGAATATAATTGCAGAAACAAACGTACGATAAAGGTACAGTAAAGCATTGATTATGTGAAATAACTGGGGAGAGGGATATTCGGTTTAGGGATTTTTAAGATTACCGATCCTTTACGGAAAGCAATTGTATTAGTGCTTGCTATAGGAGCAATACGAAACAAAGAAAAATTATATTGAAAACATAACTGTATATATTTTGCAGCACAAGTTTTTAAAATAATACAGGGAACTGACTAGTATAGTTTGACAAGTTAAAAAGGCCATTAAAATAGGCTTGTAGGAAAAGAAGTCCAAAATTTTCTTTGGT
>BMAW01111094.1:186114-201233 GCA_019974015.1 Nephila pilipes | reverse complement strand
TTTTTTTTTTCTTTTTTAAATATCCCTTACACATAGAAAATTTATAAGTAATTTTTGAATAACAGAAGACGCACTAGAATCATGACATTTTTTGATTGTAAATAACCTAGAAAGAAAAAGAAAAATTACACATGAAAACAATTAAGAAGATATCAAATACCTGAAAAATGCTAAGCAAAAACAGTAAGTAAATAAAATACAATTCATGAATGAGTAAAAACCAAGACATAAAAAACTATAAAAAAAACTAAAAAGAAAAGAGGAAAACCAAAAAGAAATTTAGCATTTATAAATTCTGAATCTGGCTTTTGACAGATTATCTGTTTAAGCATGTCTTACTAGCCTAACACTCACAACAAAAAATGTTATAATCGAATATAGCAGTTCTATACATTTTAAGAAACAAAGTACAAAAAATACGAAAGAAATAGCAGAAATAAAGTAAAACTATATGTAGCCAAAAGTATTTACCAAAATTGTAAACAATGAAAATGTAAAAAGAACATTTCAAAAATTAATCATCCAGATAAAAAAAAGATTAAAAAATAATTTATAAAAATACACCATTTATATATATAAACATATATATACATGTTTATTTCCATATCAATTCAAAATTTATACTATTATTTTGCTTCTGGCTTAAAAGTTTCCATAACATCTACTAAAATAGTATACGAAGTTGCTTCGTCAATAAAACTTCCTTAACTCGAGCAGACACTTTGTAAAGCGTGCTTTATCTGCAAGCAGGCATTAAACCTGTAGTTGTTAGAAAAACAAGAAAGAAAACAACCAGTAGGAGCAGTAAAATACCAAAAAAGAAAAAAAAAAATAGAGTTTTCCAACTGGAAAAGCAATCAGCATCAGAAACGGAAACTCAATCTTGGTCTAGGGAGAGGAGAAAAACACTTTCCTTCTAACCGCTCTTTCACCACGTTTGCTGCTGCTGAGGAAATTTTCCCTCCATCAGTTCTTGCTCAGAAGTTGCCTTTTTTTCCCTTTTCTCTTCTCTTTTTTTTCGTACAGCACTGTATATATACAGCTATAGATATATGTCCTTTCCCTCACTTTCTCGTTCTCTCTCTTCAAGACCAATTCTCAGAAGTGAAATGCTGCAGGGGTGAAAAGATCAAGTCGCGAATCGATTTTGGTAAACCGCAAGGAAAAGAAAGCTGTAGGGAAAGTAGGGAAAAATCAGTTTGGAGGAAAAGGAGCGAGTAGATAACAGCCACCGTTTTGCCCGCAAGCTTTAAAAAGTCACAGATTCGAGACGTTGTTTTGAAATGTGCCAGGTGAAATCGAAACCAGAGTTTTGTTTAAGTTTCAATACTGAAATAGGTATTCGTAGGGAAATTTATCTTAAACTAAGATCATGAATTCATTATTTCTTAAATTTATGATGTTAATTTTATTTTGCGTTCCTTCAAACAGTGTGTATATGAGGAGAAAATAGGTATGCAGAATACCATAAGACTAACACATTTTAGTGAATCGTTCTAAATATATGTCATAGAAATGTATGTCATTGGTTTCCTTTTTTAAAAAAGAAACTTTAAAATGGTATTGAAACTCACGTTTTCAAAAGAACAAAGCTTTTTTCTCGCACATATTTCTTTTTCTTTTTTAATTTTAAAATGAACATACAAACTACAATAAAATAAGTAACGCTAATTGCAAATCTTTCTTGTCTGTATTTAAAAAAATGGATCAAATAATTAAGTAAATTAGTAAATATTAGTAAAATAATGCTTATATTTGCATTTCCATACTTTATGTGTTTTTTCAATATAAAAACATAAATCATTGTTTTTGTTTCTTAAATCAAAGATTATAAACAATAATTGGAATGATGCAACATCTAAGGAAAATTTTGGTGTTGAAATTCCTCATATTTGCTTAAGTTGAATTGAATCTATAAAGATTATATAATTTCAAGTCGAAACGATATTCTGTTGCAATAATAATTATGGAGTTTTGAAATACACCTTCAAAACAGATAAAAATAAACACAATAAAAAGAAAAATGGGTATAGAGAGACACTTGATTTGGCTTAGAATGAATGCATTCTTTTCATAACTCCATCCATATGAGAATTTATTCCACATTTAATACAATTAACCATAAAAATGTAGAATATAAATTTATTATATTCTACATTTAATACAATTAAATTCAATTATAAAAATATTCTATGATGAACGATCATTTCCTTTTTCTTAAGACTTTATCTATTTTTATTTAGGTAAGAAATGTTATATTAGCATATTAGATTACCTTCTTATTTCCACAAATAAGACAGTTATATTATAACATTTCATTCAATGCTTCCTCAAACATTTCTTTTTTGACAATAAACCCTCTTCGTATATTTAATACTTTTACTATAAAAAATAGTCAAGTTCAGTAGCATTCTGGTACGTAAGTATTTCAACAATTTAATAAATATACAATATGAATGTAGTATTAATGAAAGCTTTTTATTTAATATATTATTTAAAGTAAGAACAATATTCTTCTAACCACTTGAATGTATTTGAGTAACCTAATTATTTCACATGTCAAAATAATAGAATGCCTCAATTTTTTTTTTTTTTAATTTTCTTGTAATTGTTTTTATTTTCATAAGTACAAATATAGTCAGATATGCAATAATTTACAGTGATTTTCATAATTGAACTTTCACCGTTACAACAAAAAATAATTTTTATAAATATTAAAGGATTTTAGATTAAATTTATGAATCGTTTTCTATGTATAGCTTTAAAATATTTAAAACAATTTTAAATGAAAGTGAAAATACAAAAGTACTTTGCATGTGCACCACAATATCAAAAATCTGCTCTTAAAGAAACATCACAACATTTTTTTTAGTTTTGCACGAAAAAGCAACAATAACAAAGAGTCATTCCATTTTTTAAGAAAATGTAAATGATATGTAAATTAGTACAATGCTTGTCAGTAATAAAAAATCGTTTATATAAACTCGGAAGCTAAAGACTTTTACCAAGTATTTTAAGCAAATATTTTTATCGGGATTTTCTTTATGCGTTATTAAGGTATTGGTATTTAATTTCGAAATTCTTCTTTAAAAAAGTTCTTTCGAAATTTTATAAATGGTTTTGATAATGACCGTCAACGTCCAAACGGTCCTTTAAGCTTTAACGAACTGAAACGTTTTACACATTTTTTTTTCTTACCCAGATAAGAAAGCAATAAAAAATTAACAGCCGATCCTCCGAAAAAACTTATTTTAGCTTGAAGAATAAAAAATATGCTTATAAAAAAGTAACCCACTCAACTTTATTCTCTAGACCATTAGTTATTATTATTAATAGCTTCTAGTATGACTTTCAAATTCCAATTAAGAAAAAAAACTTTGAAAAAGCTTTTAATCAGGGTGTAATATTAATTTTTCTAAGAAAATCATTAATATTACTGCTAGACAGTGAGAAAAATAGAAGCGATAGAAATATTTGAAGTGCAATGATTACGGCAGATAAAGTAAAGTGATGGTGGTCTTAATTTTTATACATTCATTTTAAAGTTGTAAAGAATTAAGATATAAAATGGTAAGTTATAAGGTAAAGTTATGAAGAATTAAGGTATGTACGTATAGTGTCTTCTGTTTTCTTTATTACAACATTTATCAATATAATATTTTTATTAATATATCACGAAAATAAATTTTATTTTCTCAAAATATTAATTACAGTTAAATTTTTGTTATAAGAAGAAAATTGACTTTGAAAATTTAATTTGCAATATTGACTTTCCAAAGAAATATTTTTGAAACTATAAAATTTTCATTATAAATTTTCGTACAATTTACATCATGCTTATTTATTTTATTTTTTATTTTTATTTAGAAGGATGTAATCACTGTATATACTTATTTCAGAGATAATAATAAAGCGAAATTTGTTTTAAAAACATGTACAAGTTAAAACACATTTCATCTTTTATATTTTACTTTCAATTTAATGGTGTATTTGGTTTTAAATTTTTAAAATATCAAATCTAATTTATGAAACATAAGTTAGTGATAGAATTCTTGAATAGAAAATATTGTAATTGAGAACATTCATATAGGCATATGTAATTCAATCGTAATTGCTTTTTTAATTATATATAACATACAACAAAATTTATAAAATTGAATGGCAAGATATCAGTAATTTTTTTTAAATACTTTTTTTAATTTAGCTATTTTGTTCAGTTAGTTAACGTTCAATGTGAATGAACTCAACTACTTTGTATAATAAATTTTTAATTTATTCAATTTTCTATACAATCTACACTCATATTTTTTTTTTATTTATTCCAGATTTATAATTTGCTGTTGCATATAAACATTCTTTCTCTTTGCTTGAGCTAATATTTGCTATAACTGTATCATTTCAAAATTATTAAATTATTTCACAGACGTTGTAGATTTCGAGTAATTAGCAGAAATTTTTAGAGAATATTTTTAAATTAGTCCTGTACCGAGATATATTGAACATTATTTTTTGATTGACCGAAAGTAGCACAAAGTGTGTTCAGGAACCATTATGTCATATGCAGTGCTTTTATTTTTTAAATATTCGCATATAGATTTGTTATTTTATTTCGTAACTGAACGTTAGAATGCAATATTCATATTCATTATTTAAATGTCTTAACATATAGATCCATGATAATGTAATTGCTCATTTACAAGTTTGAAGGCAACTGTTAGCTAATATACGCAAAGCTCGTTCAAATCAATAGAGTTACTTTTCAAATAAGGTATGAAATATTCATGTGGTATGATGTGGAAATTAAGCGAGAGAGATAATAATCCAATATTGGTTCTCTCAGTTTAATGTATGAGTTGAACATCTTCAGCAAGAAAGAATATACATAATATATCTCTTCTGATTGCAGAAATACATATTTTATTCCTGATTTCAATTTAAAGAATATACTTAATTTTTGGAATATATAAAGGTGATACAATAGATGTATATTTAACTAAATGTATTTTGCTCTTTTATTTTCAAATTGTCAGGTTATAATTTCTTAAAAATAGATTAAAAAAATCATTCCCAACATTTCTATTTTTTAACCATATTTTAATTGCTCTTAATTTCCTTTGCAACTTTAAAGCTATTCCATTGTAAAGTAATTCAAGTAAATTGTTCCTTATATCAATCGTCTTGGTGTAGGTAATCCTAACTCCTTGCGGCTAAGAAAATAGTTTTTTTTCCTTTTTCTAAAGAAGCTTCACCTACTTTACAAAAAGCAAATGCTGTCGATTTGCAAGTCAAATGTGGTGATTTTTTTACGCGTTTGTGACGCAAAGAAACACCAAAGAAGAAAATCTGTGTTTTCACGGCAGTCGAAGCATTACTTGCATACTCAGGCTGCTTAAAATAAGCATAAATGTACACATTTTCATAAAAAAGGAGTCCTGAAATAAAACCAAGGACATGAGAGATCTCTACTTATTCCTTCAGTTGCTTTTCTTCAGCATGAGTTCATAGCACTTTACTTAGGCAAAGATAAATTCCAAACCTTCAAAAGTACACAACCGGAAGAGGTTTAGAAGTAAAAATACAGAAAAAAAATCGGTTGCCAAAAAACGGAACTAACGTGAATTATTCATGACAAACCTCTCACAGGCCTATATGGACTCAAAAGGGACCAACCATCTTCATGCCATTCGGGAAGATACTTACTTGCATCAAACTTTTTAACTTGATGGTTCTGGTTATATTAAGTTAAGGTTACTGCATTCGAAAAATGAGCTAATAACACTCTAAGAATTTAGATAGGTTCAATATCAAAAAATATACTCCCATAAAAATAATGTATTTAAAAAAATAGATGTGGGGATCCCTTTTGAATATTGATATTATTATCTTAGTGATATATATCACTTTTTATAAGATTATTCTTCATATTCTCTTTTTAAAAAGTATATAAGAATATAAATTTCAAAAAAAAAATATGTTGGCATACACATGATTAGTATTTTAATAATTACGATTAATATTAATGTATAAAGCTGAAAATATATATAACGTAAGGTTATACAAAGGGAAATTACTCTATACAACTTTGAAAATAAATAAAATTACATGCATGCGAATAAAGGAATATTTCACCTGTAAATGAATGCTTTTATAATTCAGATGATATTCACTTAATGAAACTAATTATTAAATTTATTTATGTGTGTTTATATAATTTATATATATGAAGTATTCCGAAGTTTATCTTGCTACTCATTTAAGAAGATGTTTCTGTTTTACATGAAATTTGGTAAAATATTTGTTTTTTGACACTAATAGCTTTTTAAATTGTAAAAATGAAAATGTTATTATTGCCTTCAGAAAATATTAAAAAACTTAATCCTGTTGGATATATATGAAATCAGGTATAACAGATACCTAATGTTTAAATTTATCCCAAGTGATTTGGGTATAAAATAAATTAATTGCAGGAAAACAATTTTTTTACAAAATATATCGCAAACAAAAGAAAGAAAACATGATTACACAATAAATATGGTTTTAATAATTCTGATATTACACACGATATTTAAGATCTATGATATCGTATGAGCGCAACATTGTTATTTTTCACAAAGTTTTACCTTTTTTTTATTGAAGCTAAATTAAAATTTATACATTATCTGAAATTTTTACAAATCTAAATTATACATTGGAGTCTTCTTTACCAGTCAGTTAAAATGTCGTTTATAAGACATTTTATATTATCAAACATAACATTACAAAATAAATAAATAAAAATATGCAACAAGCTGCAAGAAGAATTGCAAGTTATTAAGATGAACGAAGTCGGCTTTTTGTGGTTCCCATCGCTACCGCAACCAATTAATGCCCCTACTCTACAGTGTCCCGCTCTTCCTCAATGCGATTTTTCGTCTGTCATTTTGTTCTACTTTCATCCATTCAACGCTTCAACTTACTACATTATACTTTATCACTTAGTATTTCATATGATGACATAGTTAAGTCTCTAAATACTGCAGTTAAATATACTGGGTACGAAAATAATACAAGAATCGACATATTTATGTTATAATGAGGCTTACCAGGGGAAAAAATTCAAATTGTAAGGAAAGAAGACTACCATGAAAAATCACTCAAATCTTCATAGGACTAAATTTCTTAATTGTATTTAAATTCAAGCAATTCTGTCATGGTAAGTTCATTTTTATAATTATTTTCTTCTATTTTAGTAGGTTTCAAAATTATAACATATTTTGACATTCAACTGAAACATACTCTCCTAGTATTCTAAAGTTTCGCTCACCTGACGTTCGTTAGGTCATGTTTGGTTATATCGTTTCAGCAAGCGTCTAATGCTCTACAAAAAGCTGAGAAATCAAAAGAAAAAATATGTCTATAAATGTAATGCCCCACAGTACAATATTTCTCAAGCATTCACATATTATGATGCAAAAACCGTAATTATAATTAAGAATGTAAATGTTGTATAGATGCAATGCTCATGTACATAATGGTAAGTTGTGATTCTTAAAAACGTTCAGTTGCCTTCAGTAGTATAGTATTTACTGACATTAAATTCAGTAGCAACTGATATATATATATATATATTTAACTTATAAGATAAGTGATTTTTTTCTTTAATGTAAGATACCTTCAAACGTGATCAAAAAATATTTTTAACAGTAACTTCGTTTTATCTCTAATTTCAATAGCAAAACTTATACAAAAAATCAGTAGAAATTGTTTCATTTTTACAACACATTTTTAGAAAACTTTTCTTAGACGATAAAAAACATATAATTAGTTGGTATACATTAAAAAAAGGCTAACTTTGCATTTTTTACTGATTATTTTATTCAATTCCTTATTCAACAAACTATTTTTATTGTGATAATAACATAATAAGTTTAAGTAATTTAAACAATTGGTTTTTTTTAGTATTACATGATATAAATAAAATCTGAATGTCTTAATATTGGATTAAAAACAATAAACTTAAGTGAATTGATTAAAATAATAAACATAGAAACCCATTAAATAATTTCTAGAATATAAAGTTATATTTAAAACATAAATACGAAACTAAATCAAAGAAAATAATTCAATTTGTTCATGTATGTGTGTACAGGTAATTAAATATTTTACTATTACTTCGTTATATTCAAATTAGAATAAATAAATTTTCAATACTGCTATTTTAAAACTGCTGATGTGTGTAGAAAAAATTAAAGAAAAACATCTAACACATTTTTTCAATCCAAATTGAAAACAAAAATCTTTTTAATATGATTTTCTTACTCTCTTTTCACAAATAAGCAATTAAAAATAAATTAATTTTCTGTAGTAATATATTCAAACATTTCCATTTAGGTAAGGATTTATTTTCCTTAAATAAGAATTTTCTTATTTTCTGGATGCATGCTTTTGCTGGTTTTTAATTATAATTTCAATTTCATAACTTTTTAAAACTTCTGCTCTTTTCAAAGCTGTATGGATGCCACAATATATGGGTTTTTAACGTTTTAAGAAAACCGACGAAAAATTTACAGACATTTCTATTTTTTCCTTGTTTGTTCTTTTGGGAGAGTTTGAAGTAGAAGAATTTTATAAGAATAAAAATAATGAGCAGTAAGCTACTAATAAGTAGTTAATATTTAATTTTGACTCGAAATAATGCATTATTAAGTTAATATTACATGAAAATTCAAAATGTTCAATAGCATGCTATGTTTTTAGATGAAATTATTTCAAAATTTTTTAACGTGTTAATATATTAAGTATTTCAACTATATAAACTATTACATTTTTAATTTCAAAATTGTATTGTTCAGAGTATTTAATACGATTAAGTAAAATTCAAAAGCTAAAATACCTTTCAAAATTGGTATAATGATAAAATAGAGACGCAGTTGTACCTCCTTAAAAAGTAAATACATCAGAAAAGAGATTTTTTGCATTGAATAGAGATGACTCTACCAAAATGTTCAACTGTATATGAAAATGTTAATATATATATATATATATATATATATATAAAATATTATAAAAGCATTTTAACATTAAAATTGTAAAATAAACAAAGGATCCAAATATAATTTATGCAAAAGAAATATGTTCTTACAACTTATTTGTTATGTTTCAGTTTCAATAAGTTTGAATAAAATTAAATAAGTGATTAAGTTAAAAATATATGAAATAAATTAAAAATCTTTATAAGAAATAAATTAATAAATAAGATCAATTGTCTAAAAACAAAAAAGCTTTAAAAATGAATATGATATAAGTCTTCCATTTTTCCTGAAAACACACACTCTGGTTTTCATTGAAATGACCAGAAATACTATGAAATTCTTTTACTGTGGCTAATGGATTAATGAAACTGTTTATTCTTTGCATAAATTTGCGACTAATATGCTCCATTAGATATATATGGACTTGTCCATGAGAAAACATTATTTTTTTTTCCTTTTTAAACTATTCATAGATAAGTTTAAGTTATTCTTGAGGGAATATTTTATATTTATATTATACTAGATAATAATTCATTAAGGGGGGGGGTGTTCATGTGTGTTCGTGTGTTTGTTTCTAACTGTTAAGTAATTATTATAGTTGATATATTTATATTTTTATTATTTTAAATCTTTGTTTAATACTAATTTTCAAAATTCTCTGATCGGAACCAAGCACTATATGGCAATTAATTTTTTTCTCAGATAGACTTATTTTAAGTTACGAAATAATTAGTTTTAAATTTACTTATCAGTACAGTTATTTAGTATATTAATTTTTCTAAAAATAACTTTAAAAATTATTATAAATATTTCTTGCTATTGATATTATTTTTTTTTTGTTTTAATATTAGAATCAGGAAGATAAATAAAGGTATGTGAATGCAATTTTGAGTCATTAAATCTGTTGATCAAACAATTGTCGTTTAGAGATAAAAATCATTAGAGGGCATTTGAATATTTTCTATGAGAAGTCGTTTGGCTTGATTTAAATGAGAGTTTTATAGTTATAGTTAAGTTATATGTATTTAATAAAGTATATAAATATGTATAGATATTCTTATTGGATTATTTAAAATGTCTTAAACAAATTTTAATTCTTTGTTTATAAGTTTTTGACAAATAATTACTTCTTCAAAGAGAATTTTTGTATGCTTTTGAATTTTTTTTTACTTTTGTTATGAAGTAAATTATTGCAATCCATACATTCATCCATTTAAATAGTTACTCATTATATTTCATACACGCTTCGCTAAATATAATATTAACCATATTTTTAAATTTTTAATCAGAAATAAAATCATTATTATTATAATTTGTATAAGAAAATATTATTTTTACTCAATCATTTACTTTTATTGAATTATAAAAGCCTTCAAAATCATAACGATTCATATCAAACATATCTTTACCTCTTATATTCATAATGATATTTCAATAATTATAATTATGTTTCTTTAATTAAATTTATGATTATCTTCTATATAATATGCATTCTTTCTATAAATTACTACTTTAATAAGATAATTATTATATCTAGTAGTGACTTTTTTAAATTTAATGGAGTCTTGGTAAAATTATATATATATATATATCCTCACCAGTTCGTGGCCCCTCATACTCCGGTATTTTTCTCTCAAAATCTTTTCATAATTTCCGCAATTTCGTGAATTTCTTAGGCCTTTTCTTAGCAGAAAAACGCTCTTATTCACCCTAACTGGTAAATAATTTTAAAATAACGATGTCAGTTAATATAAAATAAAAAAAATCTTAAAAAGTAAAAGAGAGGCGATATAGTATAACTGGTAAATAGTATAACTGGTAGAACTACTTGTTATGATAAAGGAAAGGAAAAGTTATGCTGCAGTAGGGCACCATTACGGAGTAAATAAATGTACCATGCGTTACATGAAGAAAAATGAGAAAGCAATCAGATCTAGTGTATCCCGAGTAGAAGTGCTAATATGGGGAATGTTGCACGAAACAATGAAGGAGAACCACAACCAGGTCCATCATCAGCATCAGATATAGGATAATTTCAAGCCAGCAAGGGTTGGTTTAATCGGTTTGAGAAACGTTACGAACTACGAATTGGAAACTCCTACGTAGATGCTGCATCTGCTGATACAGGAGCTGCATAGAAGTATCCTGAGACTTTTAAGTAACTGATTTAGGAGAAGGGATTCTAGCTAGAGCAGGTATTCAACTTGGGTGAAGCAGGATTATTCTGGAAGGAGATGCCTTCCAGAACATTTCTCACGAAGGATGTAATAAAAGCCCCTCGATTCAAAACAGAAAAGGACAGAGTGATACTTATTATGTGTGGCAATGCTGCTGGGTGGATGATGAAACCTAGTCTCATTTATAAATCTGCAAATCCCTAGGCTCTCAAGAACAAAAATAAAAGCACTTTTCCTGTCTTATGTATGCATAATTCCATGCCGTGATTACGAAGATCCTGATATCCAACTGATTTCATCAGTGATTCGTCCCTCAAGTGGAAGAATATCTCCTTAAAAAAGGAATAGAATTTCTCGTGTTGCTGCACATGGATAATGCTGCTAGTCAACGTGTGGATTTGTATCATGAAGTCCACATAGAATTTCTCCCTCCCAACACCACATCACTCCTCCAGCATATTGATCAAGGGATGATTCACGCATTTAAGGCACTTTACTCTGGGAACTGTTCTCAGTAATTAGTTGATGCCATATATGAGGGTGAGGACTTCCTATTAAAAGTGTGCTAGCGCAATTTCACAATTGAATCGTCCTTGACAATGACTGAGGCCAGAATATGTACAAACGCTTCTAACCCGATGAAAATCATCATGATGATGTCAACATGTCAGTGAAACTGGCACAGTTAATTGGGGATGATGGCTTTGATGATGTAACTCACAAGGAGCTCAATGATCTCATTGATACCATTCTCAGCATCAGACGGATAAAACTTTTGCAAGGCTGATGACGTCTACAGAAGAAGAAGAAGAAGAAGAAACAGAGGACTAGGGAGACCCATCAGAAGAGGAAGATGATCAGGAACCGATTCTAGAATAGTTGGTAGAATAGTAGAACATTTAAAATCCTCTTCATTAATATGAAAAAACAATCGGAACCATCTGCCTATAATCATGCTCCTAATGAAGGTCAAGAAAAGTAAACAAGCCACTCTAGAAGAAAATATTACTTCACCTCTAGATTCTCCTGAAGAAACAACATCTCCTCTTAAAGTGCGTGAATAGGAGTAATAGCTTGAACAACTGTGAAGAAGAAATTTAGCTGTGACATACATCAGTATCACCGTAATCATCCTCATCGTATGGTACTGAAAATTTTATCATCATTCTTTATTGGTGAGTACGTTCAATAAAAATAAAATATTTTTAATTTATCATTACTGCTTATTACTACATTATCACTGTATTAATAAGTAAGACTTGTCTTTAGAATGTGTTTGGGAAACCTATTTTAGTGTATATAATATAAAACATTGGTGTTTTAAAACTGCATCAATATTCCCGGATTTTCGGGTTTTGTGGGAGGGTAAGGAACGTAGCACTGGCGAATAGCGGGAGATTATATATATATATTTATATATCTGTGTGTGTTTCTTTTTTCATATAAATAAACTGCATATATATGAAAAGGTTAATGTATATTTTGTTTAAGGGATTTGTTTAGTTTCTATTTATTATATATATCTCTCTATTTATTATATATCTTAGTTTTCATATATTATTTATTACTTTTCTTAAGTACATTCATTAAGTTAAACCTTTAGAGCTCACCATAAGGGACTCGAGTAATAATCGTGAAACTGAAAATTAACTGATTGTTGTCCGAAATGAAAATCATCCAAGTATGGTGCCAATGTGCATGATCATAATTCTGCAATCGCAATGCAACCATGAAATGGATCCTTAATAAACCTGCGCACAGTGGAAGATTCTTAAGCGTAACGATCACATTCAGACTCTAGGAGAATTTAAGTGAATAACTACAACTGGACGTGTGAAAAGACTTTTAATAAAGTTAAGTGACTTTGAGGGGCCTAATCATCGTTATGAAATCTGTAGAATTATCGACGCACCGTGTTATTCTCCACTTCAATAGTTCGAAGTTTGCCGTCAGATCATGCAGAAAGCAATGGACGTGGTGCTCATGTGCACAGATTAGTGTCAGGAGTGACGAGGAAGATGAGCAGGCGAGAGAATCGTAGAATAGTGCAGCAAGTTCTGGTAGGTCCCACAGCGACTCGTTCTATGATACAGTCATGTGACAGGCTCTTATTTATTCCAAAAAACCATTTTCTATACACTTTACGGAATCGAATTTGTAATCCATGCGCCCTTTTAATTTATTGACTTTAGCACTGAAACATCGCCCACTCCATCTACTGTGGTACGAAGCCAGAGCAACGTGCAATTCCACACATTGGAAAAACGTGGAGTATAGTGACTATTTCCGTATTGTTCTATGGTTAGATGATAAAAGCATAAGTTTGTGGAGGCTCTTGGTAATCGGTAAAATTAAACACATGCTTTTGAGCAACATACTGTCCCCCCTCCAGGAAGCGTAATTGTCAGGGGGGGGCGCAGCCTCAGCAAGCCAATCCCCACTAGTTCTGGAACGAATAATGTTAAGGGGCCAGAGTTATATAGATCAGATTCTTCGACCTAAAGGGGATATTTTATGAATAATTTTACAGGGTCAATTTTGATAATGCTTTTCCACTTACAGCTCGAGTTCCTCAAGACTTTTCACGTTAGGTACAGACTCTTCCATGACTGGCCCGCTGTCTGGACTTGTCATTTATAAAGCCTAGCGGGACACTAGATGCCACTGTGTCATTCTGTACACGATTTGATGGTGAGTGTTGAATATTTGTGGGTCTATCTACTTAAAGACAACATCCGACGTTTAATCAACTTAATATCGGACAGTAATGGGACATGTATTGGAGTATGAGGCCACCCGACGTACTAATGAAGTTGTATTGTATTTTTCTTACTATGCACTCTACATTTGATTAACTAACTTCATTTTCGGTTCATTTGAATCTCTTATCTGTATTATTATTTGTATTAAATTTCGTTTCAATACGAAGTTTTTGTCTTGGTGCTCTATTTTCAATATTCTTTAGTACATTTCTTTTCATTCATGTTTTGAAGGTTAAATCATTTACATTAATGCTTCTAAAATCATTTTACATAACATTTTAATGAATGTGAATAGTAAGGCCTTTAAATCTAGATTAACTCAGCAGAATCTAACTGTAGACTGTTGTAACGTTAAATACGACCTAATCCAACTTCTTATTGTAATTTGTTCTATTTTTTTGTTGCTTTCTTAATAGTTTTTCATTATGTCTTAATTGTTTTTTTTTTATTTTTCCTGCCTGAACGCTTGGTACATATTTCCTTTTGTTGTACATTGCATATATCTTAAATATTTTAAATATAGCATTGTATTTACTAAGTTTAGTTTAGTTTAGTTTTTATTAACGTCGCACTAGAAGCAACACGAGGGCTATTGGCGACGGACCTCGTAATTTTGAACCACGGTCAAGTGACGAGGACGACACCTGAGCTGGCACCCCCCTCTCCTAACATCCACACCACGCCAACGGGAGGACTTTGGGCCCCGAACAGATTTAACTTGCATCAGCCCTGGCTACACGGCGGGTCTTTGGTGGCCAAGGATCGAACCCGCGACTGAACGAAAACCGCCAGCCGCTATCCACGACCTTGACCACTAGGCTACCGCGGCCCCTTGTATTTACTAAACCTATAGTGTAAAAGAAATAATGCATACAAATTCAAATTAGAAAATTTCTGTTTTCTTTTTTATTTCAAATCCTATCAAACTTCTGTTTAAACTATATTCCTTTTCTACATATTTTAATTAAATTTGTGTTTTTTTCACTACTTTTTATTGTTTTATATTAAAAATACCATTTTAGGTTTACTACTAATCTAAGATATATATTTTACAATATTACAAAAGAATATTGTATATAGTCTAACATCTAAATAAATATCGCAGTTTGTAGATGATACAAAAACAAATAAAACTAAAAATAGTAACTAAATATATACTTAATCTATTA